>JAULKK010291305.1:0-13347 GCA_032355705.1 Rubia peregrina
AAAAAATTATAATGTAAGTTTGGGGTGAGTTCTCTCATTGACGGGGGTGGTTTCCCCATCCTCTTCGATTTAGAACCAACATTGTGAGTTGTGACATCTTTGTTATGGTTTCTATTTATTAGGGCTTTTATGACTAACTACCAAACTTTTGTCCTTACTCTATAAATTTATCAAGTTTTCACGTGGCATCATATGCTGACGTAATTTCATTACAGTTATTTTCCAATTGTCAACAATATCTCCATAATGGATCATCATCATGGCTAATGGCTGCAAATCACTCTTATGATTTGCCATCGAAATGAAAAATCAAGGTTTAAAATGTAAATTAGAAAAAATGAAGAGAACTCTCCCAATAAATCTTACTTTTCTTCAATTTTCTTTTCCCCATATTTCTATTATGTGGAGCTGGGGAATAACGATTTATTTTAATTAATATTATTGTTATTAAATAAGTGTGAGATTTATCTACGCGTAGTAATTTCATTCTTCGACATGATTGATTAGATCGTTGTGTTCATAACTCGATTTAGTTGTTCATATTTTGTTCTCGATCTATTTATGCAGATAGTGTATATGTATTTTTTTTAAATATTTTATCTTCATATTTACATTAATTTGGATTGGATTTCCATTGATTTTGATCTGCCAAATATGTATTTTTCAAGGTGTTCACAGTTTAGACATATAGATCGTGGTTGGATCAAATGGTGTTACAGTTGTAGAAGATCCCTGTTTGTCGTTGCGATTTTGATGCGTGATACGCTTCTCTCTGCCAAGTGGTCATGATTTTCGCGGGAAGCGAGTTAATATCCCTGAGAGCGATGTTACAATTTTATTTGATCTTTAATCTAAATTAGTACAGACGATCAGTCTGGTTGACATGTAATATATGTTAGCTATTGTTTGAGGTTTGTTAGAATAGATGTCAATTTCACTCATTGTAATCGCCGCTGGGAGTTTTTTTCCATCATCTTTGAATGATTTTAATAAAATAAAATAAAATAAAATGAAGATAAAATTCTTGAGTTGCATTAATCAAATCATAAAACATATAACTACTACACACTGCATCATGAATTTTTATATTTAAACCAAAACATTTTTACTTTTTATTATTCTAATAAAACCCATCTTTCCTTTAGTCTATGGAAATACGGTATTTTCCAAGACGTTGCCTACTATCCATTCATTGTAACAATGTCTTTAACAGAAGTGAGATGCGACCATGTTCTCTGAAAATTATCTGAACTAAAATGAGTTGAACTAATTCGACTTGAATTGAACTGAATTCAAAATAAGTGTGTTGAAAAATAGTAATAATATAAATAAATTAAGCTAAATTTCCCGACTTGAATTTTTGTTAAACTAAATTGAATCTAACTGAACTGAAACTAACTGCAAAGAAACTTTGAAAAATAAAGACATAACAAAACAATACGAGTTTCTCACTTGTACACATCAACATAGTGCCTAAAATATTTTAAAACTAAAACAATGAAAACTTTAGAAAAAAGTAACTACTCCCTCTATTAATATCTTACTTATATTTTTTGCAATTTATATATATATATATATATATTTGTTTACAAATCTTTTTTATGCTATTTCAGTGACTTAAAAAATGACATTTTTTTTACGGTAAGAAGGGACAGACAGAGTATAATAATCAAAACTTCAGGAAGAAGAAGGAACTGAGCCGAATTTACATTTGATCGGAAACAAAACCCTAACCAGAGTAGCCAAATTCAAGTGGTTGCTACCTTTCTAATGTCAACTTAAACTCTTTTTTTAAATCTTCTTCTTTGTTTATATTTCTTGGGAATCTAAGCAAAATCATTTTCTTTTGCTACTCCCTCCGGTTCTCTAACATTGACACCATTTTTCTTCACATTTTCCCATGTCATGTTTGACCACTGATAACTTTAGTTGTGTCTAATAAAAAATGATAAAAATTTACTTTTCGGAAACTACACGTTACGGAGAATCCAAAGACATCTCACATGATGTCTATTATTATATATAACAAAAGTTATCGATGGTCAAACATTGCACGGAAAAACGAATGGTTTAAGGAGGCCAATGTTAGAGAACCGGAGGGAGTATTGTTTTTCGACCTAATAGATTAGATCGTTGTGTTCATGATGATTACTCGATTTAGTTGTTCACATCGATATATTTTGTCCAATATATTTTTAATAATTGTGTATCTGTGGCTTCGTTTGTGTTTTTGTATGGGTCGGTATGTATTTTCAAGGTTTTTAAAGTTTGACAAATATACTTTGCTCTGAATCAAGTGGTGTTACAGTTCTTCAAGATCCCTATTGATGCGTGATACGCTCTTCTCTGCCAAGTGATCATGATTTTCACGTGAAACAAGTTAATATCCCAATAGCGATATTACAACTTGAGAAACTTTCAGGAAATGTGGTTGTCCATAAACTTATGGACAAGTCGTTGTATATCTTAACTTAAAAACTGTGTTTTTAAAATTTAAGTATTATACTTTATAAGTTAAAACTATTAATAAGTTGTGTTTGAACGTGAAAAGATAAGAAATATTATACTCCCCCATCTCAGCCGAATCTGCACATTTTTCTTTTTTTAAAATTTTCGCATTCAAATTTACACACTTTCCATTTTAAGAAAAAAAATTAACATATTAAAAGACACACAACCTTAAACAATTAAAATTTTACATTAAAAATCAACCCACCCACTTTTCTTCCTTCATCTCCCCCACAAACCCTCACCGCCCAACTTTTTCTCTCTCTAAATTGCAAATCCAATTTTTTGCTTCCCAACTTCTTTCTTCCAATCCCATCCGCAATAGAGCAATGGAAAGGCACACCAGAATCTTGATCCCACTCATAAACCATTTCCACTCCCGACGTGTTGTTCCGAGAAGGGTCCACTATGATGCTGGAACTGGACCTTGAAGTCGTCGACATCAAGGAACCTGAATGGGTTGCTGTCCTCCGCTTTGTTCTCCTAGATCAGGATCACGGTCTCTTGCGGGTCAGAGACAGTGACAATGTAGTTGAGCCCTTTAGTGGTGGAGTCATGGTGGTGGCGGAGGAGCGGTCGTCAAGGCTTTGGTTGTCTGAGGTGGGCATGAAAGTTAGTGAGTTAGAGTGAGAATGGAGGAGTCCAGCATAATGTGTGAGTATGTGAGAGAGGAAGACAACGTGAAGAAGAAGAAGACGGACGGACGGAGGTTTGAAAAAAAGAAGTTGCGGAGGCTGAATGAAGAAGACAGACACAGGGCATTTCAAACATTTTACACTTCTAAAATTTAAAGCAATTTTTTCTCCCCCTGCAGATTCCCCTAGGGCAGAGAGTATGTAAATGCAATATTTAACTTTAAAATTGTTTTTTTTAAAATTTAAAAGTTCAATGTAATTTAACAAACTCAATACTCCCTCCATTTTTCTATTTATGATACCATAAATTTAAGTGCTTGGATTTAGGTGAAGAAAATGAATGAATGAAATTGATTGTAGAAAGTAAAAAGTAGAATGAGTGGATGAAATTGAAGGAATCTTGCCAAATATTGAAAGAGTGCCAAATAAAAGAAAAAGTACATTTATAGTAAGTGTGTCATAAATAACAAAACAGAGAGAGTATATAAGTTTAAAAAATACAACATATTTTCCATAACTCAAGAGCAAGCCACTTGTCAGGAGATTTAATCTAACAACTTTCAGGGAAGTTTTAATTAGTAATAGTACAGACGATCTGTTTGATTGAAACATAATCTAAACATCTTGCAATAAACCAGTGGAGTCCCACCGTCCATTACACGGTATTATTAATTAAAAAGTTATAATTAGTTTTTATGTGCTTTTTGTACCTTACAATTAGGGGTGTTCAAAAAATTGGATAACCCATGACCAGTCAAAATCGAACTAGTATTTAATTCAGTTTACCGGTTGATTGGTCAATCGGTTAATATTGGTTATGGTTATTCAGTTATGTCGGTTAATCAGTTTCTTTATCGGTTTTATTATTTTGTAATCGGTCTAACGGGATAACCGATAAGAGATTTTATAGCATAATTAATTAATTTCAACCCCAAAAATTAATTCATTAAACTTTGGGTTTTGATCACAAACCCAATAAGAAAACTTTAAATTACTAACCCAAATAAACTATTCTTTAAACTCTATATTATTAACCCATATATCTTTGAATAATAATTACACCCAAAGTAAATAATTTTACAAACAAAAGTCGATGTAGCTTATAATTGTGCCCAAGACTAATAATTATCGGTGGGATACAATTTTAATATTAATTCAAAAAATTATTCAACTCCCATGCAACACAAATATCCAATTTCTAAAAAATTTACCTTATATTCCAAGTTTTATGACTCTAAATACTAATCAATATTAATATGAATTTATATTTAAAATTTTAAATGAATGATTTATATGATAACCGGTAATAACCGACACATCAAACGAAACTGATATTAACCGAACCGGTAAAACCGACAACATTATCGGTCAGTTATTCGATTCCTTATAAAATTTTATAAACCGGTAGAAATTGAAACCGATTAACCGCCTAACCGACAAACTGATCGGTTGAACACCCCTACTTACAATTAGTTGGAAACAAAGAATTTTATTTAAAATTTTGAGGTTTAGTCATCCAAAGAGTATATGAGTTATGAAGTGAAATAATTCATTTAGGTAGTCATTAAATATTGACTACAATAAACTATGATTATTTTTATAATATTTCATTCAAATTATTTAAAAATAATAATTATTTGTATGTTGAGATTAATTTTAAAAGGTTATTATAATTATATATATCTCATTGCAATAAATAAAAGTAAATATCAAAAGACCGTATTAATTCCACTAGTTATAAAATATTCTCATCTAATAGTTAGTCGGTCTAAAATAAGACTTTGTGATACATACACATATATAGACACACATATATTTTTATCAAAAGTGCTCTCCGACCCTTTTGTTATTTTCGATTATGTGCTTCTTTGAAGTTTCTTCAGTGGTATATATATATATATATTATCATGAGATATTTATGATTTTAAATATTTTTTAAGAAGCTACAGTATATATTATGATTGATTATATATCGTAAATAAATAAAACCAGTAGCATATAATTATACCGGTGCATAATTTTTAGACATTTTGGGTTTAAATTAGTCAAAATAACTTTAATAACCCAGTTGACAATAGATTTATACCAAAACACCAACTCTGAAAGTAAAGAATTTATATTACATTGTGTTCGAGACCGGTTGACAACAAATCGATGTATACCAAAAACACCAATATAAAAAGTAAAAAATCTATTATATTATGGTTGAGATTAATTATTGTTAGAGGTTAGTTGAATAAAATGTTAATTTTATTTATTATAATTGATGCTGTCCTTAAGAATAGTTATATTTAGAAAAAATTAAGAGAAACTGAGGACGATAAATTTAATTGTATTTGTGGAAAAACTTGCCGCACTTGTTTATCTTTTAAGATTATTCGCACGCAGAAACGGCTCTGAATTTTTATTTCCAATAACATCCACTTTGAAACTTTTTGTTTAAATCATCAAAGAGTACGAGAAGATTGGGAGGACTATTAAAAAAACTAATTAAAGAACGACGTCCGCGAACGTGCATAGACGTGGTCTCCCGGGTTGCATACGTAAAAAAAATTGAAGATTAATACTCGTCCCAAAATATTGATAATAAATAATAGGCACAAATTTTTTTAAAAAAAAAATGGGTGAAGGAGATTGTATTGGAAGAGTAAAAAGTAAATTTAGCGAATGGAAATAATCTAAGATTTATCAAAAGAGCAATATCCCTATATAAAAAGACATTCAAAAAATAAAAGAGTGTTAATATAAAAAAAAAATCATAGGGGGTAAAGAAGTGGGAAATTACGGGTCTTGGTCTTGATTCTTGGGGGACGTGGCCGGTAAAAGAATCCTTAATGTTGCTCTCAATTATTCCCTCTGATTTTTTAACACTGACACATTTTTTTGGATTGTTTTTTAATATTAGTTTTTTTCTTTTTTTAATACAAATTTTAGGTTATTTTTATCCACTCAATTTACTTTTTACTCTTTCAATGAATTCTAAACCACTAATTCTACCTTCATAAATCTTTGTTCCAAAAGTAAATGTGTCACTCCTAAAGAACCGGAGGGAGTATGACTTTCTTGACATTTTTTATTTTTAAAATATTTATTTTCATAGTTGATGGACTATACAATTCTGAGTTTGTGGCTGTAGACACACAGACTGACCCAGTCAAAGATTGACCCAGAGACCGGAAAATTCTACTGCATCAACCTCTGTGATAAGAGTCATTGTAGATTTTTAGAGTATTTACGATTATCACTGTTGAGGAATGTATTTGTGTCATAGTGTGCGGTAGTCCAGGTAAAGAATATGTGTATACTCTCTTATATTGACACTCTTTTATTTTTAGATGATTTTTTATATTAGCACTTCCTTTTATTTTTGGAAAATACTAGATTATTTTCATTCACACAATTTACTTTTTACTCTCCCTATACAATCTTCTCCACTCATTTTACTTTTAAAAAAAAGTGTCATTTCTTTGGTGTCAATATTAGGCAACCAGAGGGAGTATTTGTATTTGCGTCATGGTGTACACTAGTCAAGTAAATATATTGAGAAAAAAGATACTTTTATGCCCCCAGTTCTTTAGTTTGTACACATATATCTTTTAACTTTTTGAAAGTGCATTTGTACCCCTGGTTTCATCTGAAAAATTTGTCAACTATGGTCATCACCGAATTTGAAGGAAATGACCATTTTTCCCTTTCAAAATAAAACCCTCATATTCATTTCTCAACCCCAACCCACTGCTAATTCCCTCGTCGATTTCTTCATCTTCATTTAAATGCCTTGACCAGACCGACTCAAAGCTGGAGAGGCCTTGTCGATGGAAAACAGATCAGATGAGTCTGGATCCAGCGAAACTTGGGTGGACGGAGGGATGAGTCGTGGTGATGTTTGGTGGTGCTGGGTGGCATGACGAGAATCTTGGGTATGGGCTGCGGTTAGTGGGGGGTGTTAGGGTTTTGGGGTGTGGCAGGGAGCTGTCGCGGAGGAGGCACGACGGTATGGTAAACAGCGAAAGAAGGTTAGCAGTGGCAGTGTTTGGTAATTGGCAGGTCATGGATTGTGGTGGGGGTGCTAGGGTTTTGGGGCTGCGGGTGGGATACAAATTTCTGGTTTATGGTGCGGGTGACGGGATGAGTAGCGTCGCGGCAGTGACATGGTAGTGTTGAGACGGTGGTGGGCTGATGCTGCTTGCGTCCGTGATGGTGAACTGATTTGATGGGCTGGAATATGGGAGTTTTGATGGGAAGGGCGGGAAGGTTATGGTGGGTTTTGGCGAGGCTGTGGTGGTGGGTGTGTGGTGAATTGATGGCGGAGGCGGTGGTGGTGGGTTTTTGGTTGTAGGGGTTGGGGTGGTGGTGGTAGTGGTGTGGTAGGGAAGGTGAAGGAGCTGGCGATGAAGTTGGAGGTGAAGGTGGGGGGCAGAGGGGGTGGATTAGCAGTGGAGGTGGGGTGGAGGTGCCAGATTTGCAATGTAAGCGGCGGCGGAGGTGGCAGTGGGATTTTAAGCACAAACTTGTCCATTTAGTTTTAAAGTTTAGCCTAAAGAGTATTTTAGTCATTTCATGTCGGTCAATGGTCAGAAATGGCTGGACTCAGGCAAGAGGGGGTATGAGTGATTACGACACAACTAATCCAAGGGTACGAGTGTACTTTAAAAAAATCGGGGGTATATCTACACAAACACAAGAATTGGAGGCATGCATACATTTTGCCAAAATATAATTATGTCTTAGGTGTTTTTCCTTTCTTTTTTGAGTTATGTAAAAAAATGGAAATCGTATCTTTATTGTAGGATAATTAAATTTAAGTTTTTTGAAATTATCGAAATAATTTTAATTTAGTCGAAACTATGAGTTAATGTAAATCAATAGTGACATGTCCAAAACTCCATAAATTTAATTCAGTAAAAAAAAGAAGAAAAAAATCTCTTCAAACCCTCAATTTCTTTAAAGTATGTGACATCATGTCCTCGAATTTTTAAAAAAGTGATGAAATATCTGTAAGTGGCCTAAGCTCGAAGTTAATGCCGGTTATTGTCACCAATGTTAAAATAGCCTAAGAATCCTTGATTTATTTTGTTTAAAAAATCTTTTTTTTTGTTATTTCTCTTTTCAATATTTTCGTCAGAGTACTCATCTATCACCATTATCATACAACTGAGTTTAGATTATCCATTAATTTATTATTATTTTTGAAAAAATTGAAGAGATAGCTCATCAAACCATGTGATATTAAGTATTTGAAGCAGTAGAGTAGGCACATACTTAACTGGGGAAGCATGAATAGTCACATAAACCATGAGGCATCAGGATCTTGGTTATCTACGTCATTTGCCTTCGAGGACTCAACGTTGTTGTTAAACTTTTGGGTTGTTAAGACCTAGCATCGATTATATCATGTTCCAACCACATATTTCATGGAACTACATTCATACTTGAGCAATATGAAGCAAGGGAATCGATTAGTGGATGAATATTTGCAAGATCTCGAACTAACCACGAGACAGGTTGGAATGGAGAAATACGATGCATTTGTGAAGAATTGATTTATCGAGAGCTTAAGGAAAAATCTCCGAGTACCAATTAAACTTAAAATCATGTGTTGATGGGTTTACTTATTGGTGAAAGAAAGGTTGGTTGAAAGCACTTAAAGGCCGGAAAAGACTATACCATACGAGTTTACCAATTAAAGACTAGGTTTTCATTCGGGAAACTCTAGTTTTGGCTAAGGGAGAGGAATTACCATAGGCTTTCATGGCCCATCCATGTCGTATTAAAATCCAACTTACAGTCCTAATGAACGAAGAATGGCTCCCTCGAACCAATAGTCTAGTAGATCTCCAGGTATGTCTACTCCTTCTTCGTCATACACAGTTTCTTTTAAAACTCGCACTTGTTACAATTGTAAGGAACGAAGAAATTTGCGATCTAACTATCCTTATGCTCGAATCATGACAACATTGGAGGAAAGAGATGAAGAAAATGAATATGCTGATATGCCCGGACTTTATGAACGTGAAGAAGAAGCTGATGAAGAGGTCATCGTTGATGATCAAGGTGAGGAAAACCTAGAAACATAAAGTAACTTCGTGTCATTAAGGAATCATGTGGCCGAATATAACTTACAACTTTCTAATATTTTTCATACTCCTTGCCTTGTAAAAAATAAATAAATTGCTTACTGATTATAGATGGAAGATCATGTGCTAATATTGTTTCAAATCTTTTATTTAAATATTTAGCATTGTATGTTGCTTAGCATCCATCTCCATATAAAACCTATTTGGTTAAATGGTTGTGGTGAACTTAGAGTTACTAAACAATGCATGATTAACTTTACTATCGGTAAATACCATGATTCTATCCTATGTGATGTGATGTTATTCCTATGGATGCTAATTTTGTTTTTTGGGAAGATCTCGACAATTTTATAGGAAATCTATCCATGATGGCTTCACCAAAAAAATCACTGTGATCAAGGATAGGGTAAGGCCTACCTTGAATCCACTTTCTTCTTTGGAATTTTTCGAGGCTCAAAAGCGCATGAAAGTCGACAAAGAAAGAGTAATGGCCGAGTTGCAGCCACCACAAACCGAGTCTCCTGCAGCATAGACCATGCTACCTGCGAAATGAAGTGTGCCACCAGAATAGACTGTTCTTCCAGAACGGACTGTGCTAAACCTTAAAATAGTCGTGTCAAAACCTAAGTCAACTAAGGATCCAGGTAAGTCATCTAAACCCATATACTCACATCCTACTCCTTTACCATCTATCTTTATGATGCGATTTCAATTACCTTGTGATTTTAATCATAGTTTTTGTGCTTTTGTGAGGGATGTGAATCGTGCTATAAATAATAAATCTTTCATTTTAGTCTTGCTTTTTTAAGGAGACTTATCTTGCAAGGGATGATATACTTGTGCACGTGCCTACATGTTATGCTAAGTTGTTATAGGATTTTGAAGATGTCTTTCCTACGGAACTTCCTCGTGGTTTACCTCCAATTCGATGCATAGAACACTAAATTAACTTGGTGCTAAAATCCATGCTCCTAAAGTAAATCCGGATGAAACGAAGAAGTTGCAAAGGCAAGTCGAAGTCCTTCTTGAGAAAGGGTATGTACGTGAATCTGAGTTCTTGTGGTGTACCTGTCATTTTAGTTCCTAAGAAAGATAAAACATGGCGAATGTATATTGAGTTTCGTGCAATTAACAAGATAACTATTAAGTATCGATATCATATACCTAGGTTAGATGATATGCTTGAGGATTTGCATTGTTATGTGATTTATACTTAGATTGATTTAGCTCAAGGTTATCATCATATTCATGTTTAAAAAAGTGATGAACGGAAAACTGCATTTAATACTAAGTTTCGATTTCATGAATGGGTCATTATGCCCTTTTGTTTAACTAGTGCTGCTAGTACTTTTATGCAGTTGATGAATAATGTTTAAAAAAATTACTAGTCAATTTTTCGTGGTTTAATTTGATGATATATTGATTTATTCTAAGTCAATGAGTGAACATATTGATCATGTTAAAAATATGTTACATGCCCTTCACGATGCTAAATTATATTCGAACATAAAGAAGTGTACCTTTTGTGCTTCGAAAGTTGTTTTTCTTGGATTTGTAGTATCTAAAGATGGAATTAAAGTTGATAAATCCAAGATCGAAGCCATTAAGACTTGTTCGACCCCTACTAATGCAAATCATGTGTGTTCTTTCCATGGTTTAGTTAGTTTTTATAGAAGGTTTGTGCGTGATTTCTCGTCCATTGCAGCACCTTTAAATGAGCTGGTTAAAAAATGTTAAATTCGAGTGGGGTGAAAGTCAAGAGAATACTTTTAATGAATTAAAGTTGCGGTTATGTAATGCTCTTGTTCTTGTTTTTGTTTTACCTAATTTCGACCATACCTTTGAGATTCTCTGTGATGCTTCTGGCATAGGAATTGGTGCTATTCTTAAACAAGAGAATAAACTTATAGCTTACTTTAGTTAAAAGGTTAAGGGAGGTGCTCTTAATTATCTAGTTTATGACAAGGAATTATATGTTGTTGTAGGGGCTTTAGAAACACGGAAACATTATTTGTTACCTCGATAGTTTGTTATTCACACAGATCATGAGTCATTGAAATATTTGAAAAGTCTGTTGAAGTTAAATAAGGGTCATACTGAATAGGTTAACTTTATTGAAACTTTTCCATATGCTCTTGAGTATAAGAAATGTAAATATAGTGTTGTGGCTGATGGTTTGAGTCGTAGACATGCTTTGATTACACATCTTGATTGTGTTCTTCTAGGCTTTGCATTTATGAAGGATTTATATGAGAATGATCCTGAATTTTCATCTATTTTAAATGCAAGCAAAAATGGTGCTTTTAATAAGTTCTATAGGCATGATGGATTATTGTTTAGTGATAATAAACTATGTGTTTCTCAATGTTCTATGAGTGAATTACTTGTTATTGAAGCTCATTCTGGGAGACTTATGGGTCATTTTGGTGCACTTAAAACCCATAACTTGTTGAATGAACACTTCTTTTGGCCAATATGACACTGCCCATTAATTAGAATGGTAGGAATTTTTTTCCCTTGACCTATTCAAAGTCGCATCACCTAAATTTTATGAATAGGTCATGGGAAAAAAAATTAGTGATGCGACTTTGAATGAATTTATCGAGAAGATTCATGATGAAGATTCGAAGAATACAAGGGAGATATGTTGGATTAATATCAATCTTATTTTCAAGAATAAAGTCATAAAGATGAAGACAAATGAAGCATCTTAAAATAACCGTGTGGACCTTCAACTGTGGGTTGGTTCAAATAAGGTAGGTCAGTTATTAGAAAAACAGCAGTCATGAAAATATCCTTACACTTAGTATATAAATCAAGGTAAGATTTGTTTTAGTTCCAACAGAACAAAATTTGCAATAAACTCAATCAGCTTGCATTATGATGACCTTGAAGATAATCGACCCCCTAGCTTCGATGACCTCGAAGAACAAGGTGTCTCCAGGCGGTTTCCTAAAAGGAACTCGCCAAAACCCTTTGGGGACTGGGCTTTGATCTTTTCACCCACGAGTAGCTCATGCACCACTCTCTTCCATAGCACCTCAGTATAATGAGGGTCTTGTCATTCAGCAGGAGTGGTACAATGTCCTCCGGGATGTACTAAGTCACATTAACATTATTGATTAGAAATATATATATATAACAATAAATAATATTAATTTAAATTTCCTTACCAAAGTTGGGTTTTTCATAGAAGTATTGCTGCTTTAGAGTGCAGTGGAAATGTGGGCTATATGGAACCATTGTATGTTGTTCAAAATCGAACACAAGATGTTCTGGGTTGTTCCATTGTGCGAAGAACTGTATGGAAAAAAATTAATTGTGATAAGTGTGAAGATGTATTAGTAAATATATATGTAAAATGGTAAAATGCCTGGAAAAAGGGGTAACTTGACAATTTTTCACCAACCAATAGTCCTAAATAAAAAAATGAACATGTTTAGTGAAAACTAGCCTCGAAAATGCATGGTGCGAAGTCGACCATGTATCGTAGTTACATGTCGGTTCAAAACAGTGGCTTGGTACATGTACTAGCGATGTCGCTCTATAGTCAACATAACCGAACACTTGACCGACGCAGAAACAAGGTCGCTTATACAATTTTAAAGTAAACTTATATAATTTTAAAGTAAACTTATATGCTTGTATGCAACATTGGTAATAAATCATACCGATGGTCAAACCGACATAGGTGCGACGTCTCATTCACAGACCATCGATCGAATAATATAAAAGTAACAATTACAAAATTGTAGGTGTTAGAAGAGTAGAAATATCATGAATTTGATAAAAGAGAAGAGAAGAGGCAGTTCGGATCTTCTTCGCCACATTTGGTACGCCAGAGATAAGCCACAATCATAACGATGGCGTTTATGATTTTGACATTAAAAATTTTACTTTTACTTTTTACCTTCTTGTAGCTTGTACGAGTCGAGCCGTTTGTTATTATTTTTATTTTTTTACATTTTCGAATAACATGTTGGCTTTTGTTAATCTTTTTTTATTTAAAACCGTCGAAAGACGGGGGTTATTTTTGGGTACCCAACCCTACATATTAATGATCGGATAGGCCGAAACCTTTTACAATTGAAATGATCCTATTACAACAGGAATGGGGATAAACCCCT
>JAULKK010291324.1:0-13346 GCA_032355705.1 Rubia peregrina
GCAAAAATGAGAGGCTAAATGAGTGGGTGAGATGTGAGCCTAAGAAACATGACGTGGGGCTAGGATGAAAACCCGAAGGGCTCCTAGGCAAAATGAGAGAAAGAGAGAAATGAAAATGAAATTGGTTACGAATTTCCTCATTTACCCGGATAAGTTGAAACCCTGAAAGGAAAACTTATGCAAAAATGAGAAGTCAAATAATGTGGAACAAGGTGAGGGTGAGCATTGGAAAAGAAAAATGAGTGAAGCTAGGATGAAAACCCGAGAGGGCTCCAATAAAATAGTCTTCTCGAGCATTATAAAATAGACTAATAGAACTCCCAAAATGGATCAGCGGTTCACCCATGGTGAAGGAAACAAGAAGAGGGCAGCCATAGGACACCTCAGCGGGCAGCAGCATCAGAGTAGAATTTGACACTTTCCTTGGACTATAAGTAGCCCCCTTCTTCCCCATTTGTTAAATCTCGACTTTGGGCCTCAAAACCCTAGTTTTGCTTCATATTTTCTTTTTTCATTTCTTCCATGGATTCTTGTAGATTTGTTATATGCTTTTCATTATCTAGTATAGATTTCATCTTGGGAGCAATTGGTAAGCATTTATAGCATGATATTGTGAGACTTGGTTTACCCTATTTTTTTATTTGATTATCAACTATGTTTTATGCTTCTTTGTGTGATTAATGCATGATTTAGACTTGGATCATCAACTAGTTGACGATTATGAATTGATTCTTTGCTAGGTTTTTGGTAAATCCCGGGAGACTCTATCTTTTTATTGATATGATTATCGTTGGTTAATGTGATGTTATAATTGGGTGTGACACCTAATTATGATTATTGATTGATGAAATTGCTTAGATTTAGGATGAATTTGAAGGGGTTTGCCTAATTATCGAAGTAGTACAGTAATGACGCCTAGCATGAAGGCTGATCCTCGTAGTCATCATTAGGGAACATAATTGTGCTATCCCGGTGTTTCTCGCTTGTAGGACATTGTGGTAGTTGTGTTGGGTCCACATGTTTATTACTATTCTCTGGGAAGTCTATGATGCCGATCGTCTAGAGTGACCCGAGGATAAGGGTTATTATGTGTCGTCGATCACCCACTCTAACTATAACCGAGGAGAGGAGAAAAATGTCTTCACTCGAAAGGTATTGACAAGTTCTCCACAACATGTGGTTAGTGAAAAAAATAGGATGATTAGTCGATGATCAAAGGATAACTAGAAATGTAAACCAATTGCGCCCAAAACTTGTTTTTATCTTTATTCCATCTTTTGTATTAGTGTGATCATATTTTCATTATCATCTATAGTTGTTTGTTAATTTAGCAGTTTAAATTAGTCGTAGTGTTTTATAAAAATCCAAAACCCCCTTTTATTTGCTTTTATATATATGTATATATCTAGGCCTGTATCCACCCTTATATGTGTAAACACTTAGGAATATCCATCTTCTCTGTGGATGACCCCGACTTTCCACTATTCCCCAAACATATACTTCATTGACTGCTATCATCATCATCCTCAATTTCACGGAAAATTCAGCACAAATGTATCACAAATGCAGCAGGAATGTAGCACAAATACAACCAAAATTATGTACATATTCTGGACAAGATGTACAATATGGTTTTCATAGGTTTACAAGAAAACATGGTTTTCCGATCATCGGGATCCATCTTGATTCAAGCCAACTCTTTTAATTACTTCTACCACTTGTCTCGTTCTGGAATATACAGGATCTATACAATGAATTTTATATACAATAAGCTTCTAAAGCTATTAGGAATATAATTTAATCTACAACTTATCGAATGTTTTCACAATATTTGTGTTCTTTGAAGAATATGCATTTTTTTTGTAGCCTGTCAAACCATTCTTTCGCATTCTTAATAAGTTATAATGTAATCTCGATATGCCTCCCAGGATCCTTCTTCCGATTCGTTTTGTTCTTGCCTCTTTTGTTTTTATTCAACATTGGTTGGCCGTCATCAATTGCCTTCTCCAAGAACTTAAAAAACCATGTTTCCGTCTAATTCAAAATATTCAATATGATATCCACATTGAAAAGAGGCGATCCACATTGAAAAGAGGCTAATGAACATTCAGCTACCAAGTCTGAAAAAGGAGTAAAACTGAGACCTAATTCCAAACATTTGGGATGGAAAACATTCACATAAATGTATAGACTTCTCTCCCCAATTCTAAATAATTCACAAATTAAGGTTTCCTCTTCAATGATGTACTTTGCGTGACAAATACATATCCAACAAACACGATAATATAGGCAACCATCTTTCCAAACATGAAGAGTTACATACCACACCCTATTTTTACAATCTTTCAAGACTTTTTTTTCCTGGGAAATCAAGCTTTTACATTTAAAAAATTGTTTTTGATGATTCATTTTATAGGTTTTGAAGAGTTGTTTAAAACATTTGTAGTAAGATTATTTTGAGGAGAAAATTAGAATAGAATTATGGAAAATGTATCTTTGATACAATCCAGTCATTCACACTTGGTTCTTAGGATACTTGGAAACAAAGAGGAATGCGAGACATGATTTACCTTATGAAATTTCCCGAACATTGAGTTCATTGACTAATATAGACACACCCTATATTATCAAGGGAAACCCAGCAAAAATTGAGCACAAATGCAGCACAAATACATCATTAATTCTCTCCACTTTCAGCACAAGAGTTATAATATGTTTTTCATAGTTTTTTTTTAAAAAAAAAACATGAGTTAACGACCATCAAGATCAATCTTGATTCAAGCCAACTCATTCAATTATGTCAACCACTTGTCTCATTCTAGAATAAACAGAATCCATACAATGCCTTTTATTTACAATAAGTATCTGAAGCTATAATGGTAGGCTTTATATAGTTAATACGGTTGAATCCACATGAAAAAGTAAGAAGGAATGGATTTTTCATTCAACTTATCGATGGTTTCAACAATTTCTTATTTCTTTTATAAATTGACGTTGTTCCATAGCTTAACAAGCCATTATTTTGCGTGCTTCTGATACAAAAATTTAAGTGTGATATGGCTCCTGGAATCCTTATTCCAATTCATGTTGTTTTTGCCTCTTTGTTTTTATTTACCTTGTAGGCCACCATCAAGTGCCTCTTCAAAGAATTTCAAAAACCATGTTTCTGTCTCATTTAAAACACCTTTTTGATGTGCACATTGAAAAGTGACTATCCACATTGAAAAGAGACTAATGAACTTGCAACTACCAAGTCTGAAAAAGGAATAATAAATGAGACCTTATTCCAAACTTCCTGGATGAAAAAAATTCACCTTATTAAGTAGACCTATCTCCTCACTTCTGAAGAATTCACAAATTAAGGTTTCCCCCTTCATTGATGTGATTTGTGTGACAAAGATAGATCAAGCCACCACTATAAGATGGGAGACAATCTTTCCGAACATGAAGAGTGACATACCACTCCCCTTTTATAGTCTTTCAAGACTATATTTTCTGGGAGATCAAGCTTGTTCATTATAATAATTTTTTGATGATTCATTTTCTAAGCTTGGAAGTATTGTTTAAACCTTTTGTAGTAGGATTATTTTGAGGAGAGAATTAGAATAAAATTATGAAAATGTATCTTTGATACAATCTATTAGTTGATACTTGGTTCTAAGAATACAAGGCAACATGAGGAAATTAACACATCATTTACCTTATGAAATCCCCCAAACATGTACTTCATTGACTACTATCGTCACCCACCTCAATATCACGGAAAAATCAGCCCCAATTGAGCACAAATGTATCACAATTGCAACACAAATGTAGCACAAATACAATACAAATTATGTGCACATTCAGCACTAAAGTTATAGTATGTTTTCATAGGTTTACAAAAAAAACATGATTTTAGAATCATCGGGATCAATCTTAATTCACGCCAACTCTTTCAATTACATTCAACACTTTTATCATTCTGGAATAAACTAGATCTATACAATGCATTTTAATAACAATAAGTATCTGAAGCTCTTATGGTATGCTTTATAAAGTTAATGCAACTGAATCCACATGAAAAAGTAATCAAGAATAGACATTTTTCTACACCTTATCTAAGGTTTCCACAATTTCTGTGTTCTTAGAAAGACCAGATATCCATATTGAAAAGAGACTATCCATATTTAAAAGATACCAATGAACTTGCAGCTACCAAGTCTGAAAAGGGATTACTAAGTGAGACCTTATTCGAACTTCCTGGATGGAAAACATTCACCTGAATGTATATATTTGTCTCTTCAATTCTTAAGAATTCACAAATTAAGGTGTCCTCTTCATCGATGTGATTTACATGGCTAAGAGAGATCCATCCACCATATAAGATAGGGAGCCATCCTTCCAAACATGAAAAGTGACATACCACTCCCCGTCTTTAAATTCTTTCAACACTATCTTTTCTGGGAGATCAAGCTTGTACATTTTAACAATTGTTTTTTACTATTCATTTTCTATGCTTGGAAGAGTTTTTTTAAAACCTTTTGTAGTAAGACTATTTTAGGAAGATAGTTAGAATAAAATTATGGAAAAAATATCTTTGACACTATCTAGTAGTTGATACTTTGTTCTTCGAATACTAGAAAATATGATGGATGCATCACTTGATTTACCTGATGAAATTTCCCAAACATGTAGTTCATTGAATATTATAGACACACCCTACAATATCAAGGCAAACCCAACACAAATATAATACAAATCTATTACAAATTCCGTCCACTTTCAGCACAAAGAGTTATAATATGGTTTTCATAGGTTCATAAAAAACATAATTTTCCGATCATCGGGATCAATATTGATTTAAGCCAACTCTTTAAATTAGTCCAACCACTTGTCTCATTCTGGAATAAATAGAACCTATACAATGTATTTTAATTACAATAAGTGTCTGAAGCTACAATGGTAGGCTTTACATAGTTAATGCAGTTGAATCCACATGAAGAAGTAAGAAGGAATAGACTTTTTTCCTTCAACTTATCGAAGGTTTCCACAATTTCTGAATTCATTGATGAATCTACGTTGTTTCATAGCTTATTAAGCCTTTCTTTCATGTGCTTCAGATACGAAAATGTAATCGCACTATGGCTCGCGAGATACTACCTCTCATTTGTGTTGTTTTTCCTATTTTTGTTATTCAACCCTCGTACGCTGTCATCAAGTGCCTTTCCCAAGAACTTTGAGAACCATGTTTTTTTCTCATTCAAAACTGCCTTACTGATATCCACATTGAAAAAAGTAAAAGAGAATAATGAACTAGTAGCTACCAAGTCTGAACAGGGAATAATAAATGAGATCTTATTCCAACTTCCTAGATGGAAAATATTCACCTGAATGTATCGGCCCACCTTCTCACTTATTGAGAATTCACATATTAAGGTGCCATCTTCATTGATGTGATTTACATGACAAAGAGAGCTTCAACGACCACTATAAATTGGAGACCATCTTTCAAAACATGAAGAGTTTTTTTACAGTTTTCAAGACTATTTTTTTTTCTGGGAGATCAAGATTGTAAGTTTTTACAATTTTTTTTATAATTAATATGCTAATCTTGGAAGATTTGTTTAAACCTTTTTTAGTAGGATTATTTTGAGGAGATAATTAGCATAAAATTATTGAAAATGTATCTTTGATACAATCTTGTAGTTGATACTAAATTCTTAGAATATCAGGCAACATGAGGAATGTGACACATCATTTATTTCAAAACAATTCCCTAAACATGTACTTCATTGACTACTATTGACACCCCCTCAATATCACAGAAAATTCAGCACAAATATATCACAAATATAGCACAAATACAGTGACATTCTATGCACATTCAGCACAAGAATTTTAATTTGGTTTTCATAAGTTTACAAAAAAATCATGATTTTCCAATCATTGGGACCAATCTTAATTCAAGCCAACTCTTTCAATTACTTCCACCACTTGTGTAATTATGGAATTAACAGGATCTATAGAATGCATTATATTTACATTAAGAGTTTGAAGCTATAATGGTAGGCTTTATAAAGTTAATGCAACTGAATCCACATGATGAAGTAATCAACAATAGACTTTTTTCTACAACTTATCGAAGGCTTCCACAATTTTGTGTTCTTTGAAGAATCTTTATTTTTCCGTAGCCTCTGAAGCCATTCTTTCACGTGGTTAAGATACTATAATGTAAGCGCGATATAGCTCAGGGTACCCTTCTTCAGCTTCGTGTTATTCTTGCCACTTTTGTGTGTTTTTAGCCCTTGTTAGCCATCATCAAGTGCCTCTTTGAAGAATTTCAAAAACCATGTTTCTGTCTCATTCAAAACTGCCTTTATGATGCACACATTAAAAATATACTATCGACATTGAAAAGAGATTAATGAACTTGCAGCTTCCAAGTCTGAAAAGGGAATAACAACTGAGACCTTATTCCAAACTTCCTAGATGGAAGACATTCACCTTATTAAATAGACCCGTCTCTTCACTTCTAAAGGATTCACAAATTAAGGTTTCCTCTTCATCGATGTGATTTGCGAGACGAAGAGAGATCCAGCCACCACTATAAGATGGGAGACCATCTTTACGAACATGAAGAGTGACATACCACTCCCTTTTATAGTCTATCAAGAATATCTTTTCTTGTAGATCAAGCTTGTTCATTTAAAAAAAAATTATGATTCATTTTCTAAGCTTGGAAGTGTTGTTTAAACCTTTTGCAGTAGGATTATTTTGAGGAGCGAATTAGAATAAAATTGTGGAAAATGTATCTTTGATACAGTCCGCTAGTTCATACCTGTTTCTTAGAATACTAGGCTACATGAGCGATGTGGCACATGATTTAGCTTATGAAATTTCCATACATGTAGTTCATTGACTATTATAGGAACTACCCCTCAATAACAAGGCAAACTCAGCACAAATTGAGAACAAATGTAGCACAACTGCATCACAAATCCTGTGCACATCCAGCACAAAAGTTATAATATAATTTTCATAGGTTTACAAAAAAACATGATTTTCCAATCATCTCGATCAATCTTGATTCAAACCAACTCTTTCAATTACATCCTCCACTTCTCTTATTCTAGAATGAACACAACCTATACAATGTATTTTATTTAAAATAAGTGTCTGAAGCTATAGTGGTAGGCTTTAAAAGCACGATATGGCTAACGGAATCCTTCTGATTCGTGGTGTTCTTTCCCCTTTTTTCTTCTTCCGCCCTCGTGGGTCATCAAATGCCTTTTCCTAGAATTTCAAGAACCTTGTTTCTGTCTCATTCAAAACCGCATGTCTGATATCTTTGATCTCTTTAGAACTATCCACATTCTACAATAGAAGCTTAACTGAAACCGTTGTAGCCTTCATTCGAGTTTGTCTTTTCGATAAGATGTTGCGGAGTGAAAACATAGACAAGTAGATATGGGGGTTATTCGGTGAGGCAAATGAGAAGAGATATGCAACTATACTATAAAAACAATGTGAACAAGAATATGTTAGAAGATGGAAACCTGTATTTATTTTTTTGAAGACTAATGCGTACGTGAGGAATTTTACAAGATTTGTTGTTGCGGATGCTTCTTTCTGAGTGAGTGTTTACTTTAATGAATAAAATAAAATAAATATCAAATAATATTAATCAAGGTTAAATGGTTAGATTATAGTTACGTTAGGAGGGACACGTGGTGTGATTTAATTGTTGTAATGTAGAGTGTTACACTGAATTGTAATAGAAGAATCAGAGCCTTTTTATCTTCATCTTTAATCATAAACACCGAGAAACAATTTTAACCCTACTTCTTCTGTGGTTACATGTCCTCATCTCAAAATCTCATTATTTTCCCCTTTCTATGATTTTTTTAATTTTATGAACTCTTTTCATAAACTCTTTTCTTGAACTTATTTCTAACTAAAATAAATTGAATTAAAATTAAATTAAACATGTGAAATAAGAAAAGAAACTAGTATGACCCCTAAAATATTTCCATCATTCACCATTAGTCCTCAATCTTTTTTTAACAATGTTGGCCTTTGAATTAACATTAGTGTTTAGATGGGCAACTTCTGTCTAGTCAAACCGTTGAATTCAACTTTCGTTAACATTTTTACAAGAAATATTTTTCCCTATTCAACCCCAGATTTCTTTGCAATTCAACGCTGCAAAATTCTTATTCATCATCTTCTTTATTTAGCTCACGATGGAAAATACATTTGTAGAGCGAAAGAATACTTTGAGCGAGCATTATAGACAGCAGAGGAGACACCAACGTTTAGGTCACCTACACTACGCCTCTTTCCTCTGGGAAACTGCAGATGGCGATGAAGATGAACCTGAACAAGATTGTCTCACGCAGTAGCTGCCCTTTTTGACCACGTAAGTCACAAAGGGGATAACTGCGTAGTACCCAAATCACCGTCATGTGACCACGTCAATCAACATCACGTCGGTGTTGAAGTAGCACACAGGATGTCACGTGAACATCTTAGAGAACTACCGATTTGACCAGAACCTCGCACTGAATTAGTTGGTGAAATTGGCTTGTGATGTGAACCTTTATGCATGCATTAACCAATGCATTTGATATCATGTTTTATTTTTTTTATTTTTAGTTTTAGTTAAGTTTACATGAAAAAGGGTTTAGATAACCATTACCGGTTTTATGAGTTTTGTAAACATCATTGAATCTAATGGACACTCTGTATTCATGAGCACCGAGATTTTCCTTTGTGAGCTTCTTATTTTGTTGCTCGTGAGTATTTTGACACCATTTTGTAGAAGGTCATCCGCGAAGGTGGTAGAAAATATTTGAAGGCTATTTGCAAGAATGGAAGAAGATATTGAAGGACATTGCGAGGATGTAAGTAGATAGAAGGGCACATATCTAAATGTGTGGCAGTAGATGGAATTGAGAAGAAAGAGAAAGAGTTGAAGTTCAAAAAGGTCAAAAACAGAGGTTGACGTTAATTGGTTGGCTGACCAGCATGCATGAAGCAGCCGACATAAGCCATCCTTGCCATAGCCCCTTGGCGCGGACTGTGACGATTATTGTTGCACGTGCCCCTCAGTTCACTGCAACCTCTAAGTATGGATGCAGACCACTCCGTTTCACACATTCGACATCGTTTCAAATTCCAAATCTGGAGACTAGCCCTTGGGGTGTGAAAAATGACATAACCCATGTCGTTCAACTGAGAAAAAAAATTCTTCCAATCAATCGGTCGTGCCAAATGACACGAGGAATGCAAAACTGCTGTTCAAAATGGGACACCAACCGATAGCCCATTCCAAACTATGTAGCCTGTACCAGCACGACCCAACATAAGTCATGCTAGACTGTGTGGCCCGTGCCAGCAGGATGCTACACGGCCCGTACCATTTTCCACTGGCCATAACAATTGCAGCTGGTAGAAGTTTTTGGCGTATTTTAGGCCTTTTTCAATTACCAATTCCCAACTGCTATATATGGACCTATGTCCACTAGGGTTTAAGTTTAAAGGTCATGCACTTTGAGGCAGAAAAGTACTTGGTGAGAAACTTCCTCTTCAACTCAATCCATGAGTTTATGCTCCCTAATGGAAGGTTTGGGAGCCAATCCCTTGCAGAATCTCTTAATGAAAAAAAGGCCTTTAACTTATAAAGCTCTTCATCCACTCCATCAGGAATCATACCACAAAAAACCTTGTGAAAGTTGGAGAGATATTTGTGGGGGTCTTCTCCATGCCTACCAAGAAAGGAATGTAGCAAGTGTATTAATCCAGGCTTTAGCTCAAAGTGCCCAATTGGCCAAACCTCCAGATATGTGATGCGTATAGGTTGTTGCTCATTGTTGGGGGACCATAGTCTCCCTCAATGGAAATTTCCTCAACGGAACATTCCCTCCTTAAAGGTGAGAGTGTTGAGGTTCTCCTTCTGAATGCTCACCTTGATGCTCCATAGAAGTAGAAGCTAAGAGGGGTGTTATTCACTAAGAGGGGTGTTATTCACACTTTCCAAAGAAAGCCTCCTAGCCATTTTCAAGTTCAACTCTAACTCGGGATCATAGTGTAGGGGGTTATGTGAAGAGGATCGTGTACAAAAAAATACAAAAAGAACTCAAACAATATCTATCCAAGCCAATCAAAAAATAAACTAAAAACCAAATAAAAATTACAAACTAGAACAAGTTAGCATACTAGCACATTTGCTACTAAGTATCCGCAATAGGTATGAAAAAGTATCTAAAAATATCCAATTTAGATATTTGTACCCCATCGAAGTAAGGAACCATGGAAGATATGTTTGGAATGGATTCCATTTTGAAAGAGCCCTAACTCGTTGAAAAGTTCTATACAACTACCCTTTCTCGACGCATTTCTTTAGACAAAGACTCTATTTTTTCCTATTTTCATATGGAAAATATTTCTTAGAACATGGAGTATGAATCAAACCCATGTTTGAATTGAAGTTGCGATAGTGATGCAAGTTCTAATTCCATATTCTTGGATTTTCATGTCAAAGAGATAAGAAATTGTAAAGTTTTCTAACACCCTATCATTCAATCATACAGACACTTCATATTCTTAAGCATTCCATAACATAAATGAAGAAAACATTAACATTAATGGAACAATAAATGTTCATGAAAAAATGAAATAGAGATTGTCACTACATGGGTTTGGAAGCTTCAATCAATTGCTCTCAAGTGATAACTTAGCTACTACAAGTCATACAACAAATCACAAGCATAATCATAAAAAAACTACAGTTTGTAGAAGTGGATTTTCGACCAAGATAAAGGGGTTCTCAATGAGGATAAGGAACAAGATATTTATAGTCCAATTTGGTCAAGAAAAAGTCAAAAAAATGTGGCAGAGGCGCCCGGCCGGTTGTACACTCCATTGCACAGGTCGTGCGTATTTCTTTTGAGGGATATTTTACCTCTTTGTTTTGAGTGCCCGGGCGCGTGAATAAGTGCACAGGCCTCGTGCCCCTTGGTCCCTCTTTTCTTCAAATTGTATGCACTCATATGGGTGAACCGCTGATTCAATTTGGGAGTTCTTGTAGTCTATATTTTAGCGCTCCAGAAGACGAATCCAATGATACCACTTTTGGAGGCTGGTTTTTCTCGGATCATTCTAAGAATATGGTCCAAACTTCCGGGTCATAATTCATCCTCTTCTTTTTCTTCCTTATTTGACCCTTCTATCTTCTACCACGTTTTGACTTGTGGCCTTCAATCTTCTATCGTCCTTCCAAATAGCCCTTACTAAACCACTCTGAAGTGCTTACGAGAAATCTACAAATTAAGCACACAAAAAGGAATCCAGATGCTCGTAAGACCAAAAATCCATTAGACTCAACATAGGTTATCCAATGAAGGATTTAGCTATGAAAATCAAAAATGATTATCTAAAATCCTTATGATATTAACGTACCTAAATCTAGCAATATTCTACCAAAAATATAACAAGAGAGATGTTAAATTATTTGGAAATTACAAGCATTTGATGTGAGACCCAAGAATTTTGCTTCATTTTAAACGATGAACCTTTTATCAATAATTTATTCATGTTGGGTGAATTTAGAAAGAGTATGTTTTATAATGACTAAATTATAAATTATATTTAAAATGAAGTAAAAATAAATTCAATGATTATCCATCCAAGAACAAGTATGTTGCAAAGGTATTGTTATCCAAAACATATTCAGTTTGAACTAGTCCTAATTACACGAGACGATTAGTATTATAATTCTCACTGCATGGAAATACCTTGTACATCTTACAAACCCTAACACTCCCTCCCCCCTGTTCATCATTTTTTTTATTTTATCAAGAAAAAAAAAAGAAACTAAAGAGCACAACCTGTATTAAATCTGGGAGAACAACGTGCACAGTGGATGTCGGAAGAGGTGTGGGGTGCTTTTCTAGAATGGATTGGGTCAATATGCAGTCGGCGAACATACAGAGACTTATGTCGATAGTTTTTCACCGGAAACTATAGATTCAGCGCTATAACCGTAAGTTTATTTTTCTTCTTTAACAAGTCACGATTAGGTTACTAATATAAGAAACTTCGTATGAAATTATGAGTGATGTTTGTGCAAGTGTATATTGGTTTTTCAGTTCGAATTTAGTTCTGCAATCACGTTGTACTAGTGATTTGAACAAGAAATCAGTTATTAAAATTTATGTATGATATATGTAAAGATCTTGAAATTTAGTTTCTAATGATATATGATTTGTATTTTTAGGATGTCCGAATAGAAATTTATGGTCGATTTAGTACTGAGTAATCAATTAGTAATTTGTCTGATTGCAATGCGTGTTTAATTCTATAGTCACATTGTACTAGATATTTGAACAATAAATAGGATATTAAAATTATTTATGATATATGAAATTCAATATCTTGAAATCTAGTTTCTAATGATATATGATTAGGATTTTTAGGATGTCTAAGTAAAAGTTATGGTCGATTTAGTATTGAGTGATACCAGAAATTTGTCTGATTGTAGTGCGTGTTTGTAGCCATGTTGTACTAGATAATTTAAGGGTAAATAGGTAATTAAACTTTATGTATGATATACCACATTAAATATATTTGAATCTAGTTTCTAATTATATATGATTCGTATTCTTAAGATGTCCGAGTAGGAAGTTATGGTCAATTTAGTGCAGAGTATTCCATCGGTAATTTGTCCGGTTCCAGTCCGTGATAAAGTCAATTGTTCATAGGTAAATATGTATCGAATTCAAGGGGTAAACTGTTTAATGAAAGATACATGAGTCTAGTTCTTAAGGTTTTTGATTTCATAATTTCCATAATAGTATGTGATGATTTACGAGTGTTCTCGTGAGTACTGGTTGGCTATGAATAGATCTTGTTCAATTCGTGTTATGGTGATTTGTTTCATAGGTATTTTGTATGGAATTCAAAGGGTAGACTGTATAATGAAAGTTACACGAGTCTTGTGTTTAGGGGTTTATATTTCATAATTTTTGGAATAAGTTGTGATGAGTTATGACTGTTATCATGAGTACTGGTCCATTTAAAATTAATCTATTGTAGTCCGTCTGATATCAATTTATTTTAGAGGTAATGGTGTATGGAATTTTAAGTGTAAACTGTCAAAATAAAGATTTAGAAATCTAGTTCTAAGTAATTAAAATTTGTAATTTTCGGAATGATTTGTAGAGAGTTATGGTCATTCTCGTGAGTACTAGTCAACAGTGAATCCTTCGATTTCAAATCAGTTTTACAGTTTCCTTGTATTACGTAGAACTTGAAATAAATTTTAATTAGTTCGTGATATATCACATTCGCAGGTTTCACCGAGA
>JAULKK010291334.1:0-13345 GCA_032355705.1 Rubia peregrina
ATGTATATGTATATAGCTATATCTTGGCCTATATTCACCCTTAGATGTGTAAACGCTTAGGAATATCCCTCTTCTCTATGGACGACCCTGACTTGCCACTATCTACTTTCTAGTAGTATAGCTGCAATTAGGGAATATAAATACTATCTTTGAGAGGCACAGCGACGGCCTCCCACCATGTTATTATCAATAATTCTATGTGTGTGAAGCTGGAAATTTTGAAGTGTACCTGGGTTAAATGTACCTTTGTTATGATGATGTAATGTTGCGATGTATTCATGTTGTGTGACTAAACCTAGTTTGCTTCTCCGCTTTCGTTTAGTCCCGTCTGTTCGAGGCTTTCCAGTTTATCCTATGGTTAGGTTCTTCAACATTATGCTATATTGATGGTCAGCCCTATAGCTAGTTTCTTTGTCGTTTTCCCATCCAATCTCTCCTATTTGAGGCTTTCCAGTTTGTTCTTGTTAAGATTTTCAATATTTTAATGTTAAGGGATCCATCAACATTGTGTCTTATGATGGCTAACTGTTATCTGTTGACTGTGGTTGTTCATCATATTAATTCTTTCTAACACATTTAGCTACTTCTGAGCTTATTATTTTTCCTCTATTGGAATGTACCTGGCCTCCACTAGATACCATAAGGCCTGAAAAGAGAAAATTGAGTTAAATGGTGCCACTGATGTGGGATATTCCTTCCAAACAACCATAATATGTGGAATCAGCACAGTGTTAAATGCTAGCTCTATGACAATTGTAGAACAAGGTCTTAGAGAGTTCCCAATATCTTCCTTCGATGCCTAAGTTAGTGTATAATTAATGTGTGAGTAGTATCTCGGAATATGGCCTTACCTCTGTCATTGTTTGGATAATCCATTTATAGTTGGGGTTACCGTAATCCTTGCAGATCATAGACCATGTTCCTAGATAGTGGTATTAGTGGCATGATCTTGGGTAAGATTCATTTTTCCTTCTGGCTTCGCTTAGCGCGGTTTGCCAAATGTGAGGTTTTATTCTAATTATGGCCTTAGTGTGGTTCTCTCTTCTCTTTGGAAAATCATCTTTAACCTGGTTCATTGGCTTTGCTATATTATCTTTATTTTGGACTTCATGTGGTTAGGAGAGATGTATAGCAAAGATAATGTTTAGATGTGCATTCTTCAATGCCGAAACTGCCGAAACATTCATTTGGTTGCTGAAAATGTTCAAAATATATATGGATGGAAAGAAACATGTAACGAAAATTACTAGATCGAGACCTAGCAAGGTCTAATGCAATATAAGAGGTACATTTTTCCCCATTCATTCTGATCACAAATAATGCGATTGTTCTGATTTATGAATTTATTCACATTATTCTAAATGATGTTACTGATTATTTAGGCTATATTTGTATAAAAGTATATGATGTTTTTCATTAGTTATTTAGATTTTCAGATATTGCAAACAAACATGTATGTTTGCAAACATCATGTTTTATATGTACCTTAAATGTTGGTTTTCAGTACCACAAGAGCTAGACTTTGTATCTGGCACCTTAAGGAAAATTCCATGAGCCACTACCGAAGCTTGAGGAGTAACTCGGATTTTAGCTTGGCATTTTACAAGTGCCTTATGCACTATGTCAATGAAGATGAATTTGAATGGAACTAAGCAAAAAAAATGATAACATCATTCGGACCAAAAGATCATGTTTAGTTCAGGTGCATCTACAAACTCAAACAAAAATGGTGTACCACTCTCAGCAAGGACTATTTTCAGCCTAAACACTCTCTTCATAGGGAAGTGAGAGCATAAATGCCGCAATGAGCTTCAACAAATAAAATATATCAATACTCACTAAATTCTTCTCAATCTTCAATGCCACGATACACAAGTGGATAACCAAAGAAAAAGATAAAGAATACTACTGTGCAAGTGAAAGAAAGGGAAGAAAATTGACCTGGAATCATAAGACAAGCGCCAGTTGTGTACACACATAGAATCTTAAAATAATTCAGGTTCTAATGTAATGAAAAAATGGCTCCAAAAGAAGTTGTCGGAATGAATGGAAGAAATGCAAAAATATATGAAATATGCCATGAAAATGATCCCAGAATAGAAAAAAAACAATCTACTACTCAAAAATAGCCGAAAAGGTAACTATTACATGTTCTTGCAAGCATTTTGAAAAATTAGATTTTCTCTATCGCCATTGTTTGCGAGTATTGAACTTGTTTAGTGAAACAAATATACCTGGGCTTTACATATTGAAAAGATGGGAAAAGATGGGAAAATGGGGTTGTGGAACACATTACGCCCAACGGAAACAAGTTCATACAAACAAGCAATTTCTGTTAATATAAATGTCTTTTCTTATAGTTTTACCTTTACTGATGTTCATCTAAACATACTACGGTGATTTGATTAATTATGTAATTTCTATTGATGGTTGTGGTCTTTTAAATGCTGAAACTGATGTTCCCTGCATTTTGGATGTTTTTATGCCTTTGAATAGTGATGTTGTTGCATATTTCCTTACCTTCCCGTTTCTTTGATTTGCAACCACAACTGAAGAGAAAAATATCTTGGCATTACAAAATGATAAGAAAATACTATAGTTTAGTCTTACAAAGTGAAGGGAACATCAATGCAAGAATTTTTTAAAAGAATCTTTTCAGAGAGATGCTGAAACCATCTACACAATAACATCACATAGCGAAACATATCATCTTTTCGAAAATAGTGCATTAACTCAAATTGAAGAAATTTATGCACCAATTGTACGTGCACCTGATCGTGAAAAGATAAAAAGGAGAACCAAGAGAGCTAAATCAAATTTCGAAAGAAAAAATTCAATTGGAGGTGAATTTGGCTCTAAAATGACAAATGAACATCTATTCTAACTTTGTTGTTGTTGGAATGTTGATCAAATTAATGTTGCACATACTTTTCTCATATCTATGGTTGGTTGATGCTAATAGATTTTGGAATGATGTTTATAAATTTGAAATGATGTTTGTGAACTACACCAGTAACTTATTTGAGAATGCTACACTGAAAATTACTTGTTAAAGAAATTTTAACTTTATTGATGTCCAGGTGAGTTTAATAAAAAATATTGAGTTTTAGTTGTATGGTGTTAAGGTTTGCACATGCATTCAAAATACAATTGAAAACTAAAAATCTGCTAAAAATATATTCAAACATTTTATAACCAACTGAAAACGAAAGTAATATTAATCAAACATGATCCACACTCTGTGGGGTCGTTAACCTGTGGGAGAATTAATCCACAAAGCGCAGGGAGATGAAAGATAAGATTTATAAATTTCTCCCGTACACACTACTAAGCTACCAAAGGGTAGACAGTGGCAAGTCTGGGTTTTCCACGGAGATTCTAGGAATTTAAGAGTTAACTATGCAAAACCACAATCTGGTCATCAATCCGATGTGTGTAGGGAATAGATAATATTGCAAACAAGGTTTTTTTCTCGAGAGGAGGGGGGTTATCTATAAACTACAAAACATGTAAGGGCAAGACCTATCTTAATACTTATGTCACATAGAGTGGTTGATAGTCAACACTTTCTTTGTCTGTCATACAAAGGTACTCGCATCTTATTCTATCGACACCGCCTTTGTAACTAGGAAAGTGCATCAAGCGGCCCTGTCATTATGTGCTCATCTTTCCCGTAAAGAATTATATCTCAGGAACTTTACTATAAATGCTTCTTCCTAGGCCGATATAGGTAAAGAGATTGGCATCTCATGATGACTCTAGGGTTACAACAACGAAGATCGAATGATAATGTATGTGACTGACAGCCTAATAAAGAGAAAAGACCAAGGATGAAGCCCGCCAGCCCAGATAGCATCTCTGGGTGTAGAGGCAGATAGAGAGAGGTTTGACGGGTGCTGATAGGACAACTCCAGTCCCATCAACCACCAAACCATATATAACGATGAAAAAGGTGTGACACAAGGTAATATTTTCCTACCAGTTCACTATTCACTTAGATACGCTTCTACATGACATCCATGGTTAACCGAAGCGTCGGAGTAGGCATAGCCATGTGCCTGCCTTCCTGACCTCTTTCTGCATGTCCTGTAGGTTCAGGTGAATATTGGTTTGGAGCGGATCATCACTAAACATACTACCAATTTTGAAATTAGCATTAGCACTGTCTGTGGGGATCGCAATCAACTGTTAGTATCCATTAAACTTGGAGTAGATGAAGGCACGGATACCAGAGAATTTGTACAACCAGGTGATGGTATAAGACGTAACACAGGAGGATGAACCTGCTCCAATGCTGACGTCAACGGGAGAGATATATCAAATGATGAAGAGGCTGAAGGAAATTGATGACAGACAGCTCCGGTGGAGGAGACGTAACATGTACCCAAAAGAGATTTTCCCAGAGAAGGAGAGAGATTCTGAGGTACCCACTAGAGAAGAGAAAGGTTTGTAGATAGTTCGAAGTAGATAGAGGAGAGAGAAAAGCACAACCTCTTAGGGGAGAAAGGAACGGGTCGAAGCTAGAGAAACTATGGCAGACCGTTAGTGGAGAGAGGGTTATGTATCACTTCATAAGAATAAGGAACAAAACGGTCGAAAGGCACCGCCAAAGGAAAAAGAAGAGGGTTCAAGCAGGGAGGCTTAGGGCTCACCGTTTACTAATCGGATACAGTTGTTCACGGTGGACCTGAAACTAAAAATACCGATGAACCTGGGTCACTACAATGGCGAGGCTGACTCGGAGGACTATTTGCACACTTTTTCTACAAACATGACCACTTTTACGATCTTGCAAGTCATATGGTGCAAGGTATTCGCAACCACTCTGACAGCTGCAACCAAGGTATGGTTCAGGAACTTGGAAGACAGGATGATTGACAGCTTCAACTAGTTATAGGTGAAGTTTTAGACCCATTTCATGCAAAGAAAAAAGTTCCAGAAGATAAGATTAGAGTTGCTTGTCATCAGGAAGAAGCCAGCGGAGACACTATCGACGTACTGTGAGAGATTTAATAATGAAGGAAATCAGGTGGAAGAGAGGAGTAGCCAGTTCCTCAATGATACATTTGTGAACGGCCTAAGGCATGAGTTGCTGCTACGGGACTTGACTCTAGACCCGCCTACAACTATTGATAAATTAATGAGAAGAGTTGAAAATTTCAACAGAGTGGACCTGGTTGACAAAAAGAGGAAGGAAGCAAAAGAAGGCCACAATCAGAGCAGGGCAAACAACGACAACTTGGAAGAAAGGACAAAGAAAGTGGGGGCTGCTCGAGCAGACAGCAGGCAGATGCCTAGCAGGTTCAACAGATTGGAAAGGATTTTCACCCCGCTGATCAAAAAACCCAAGGAGACATTCACCCTATGTGCAGGAAAGGGCATCCTGGATGCGCCCAGGATGAAGTTGCCATCGGGGAAGAGGAATAAGTCCCAGTTTTGTGAGTATCATGATGACCATGACTATGATATGAACGATTGTATTCACCTGAAGCATAATATTGAGGATGTGGTACAGAGCAGGGAGATAGTGCATTTGGAAAAAGCATGAAGGATCTCAACAAATCCACCTACCAGAGTAAAAACAAATATGGAGGATTCCGCAGGCAGCAGGACAGTCGAGGCAAGGCAAGGAGACTCAATAGAAAGAGCGAAGGTGAGATAAGGAAAATGAGGTGGCCAAAGACGAGAAAGGTGATGAACGCCACAAAAGACAGAAAGAGGAAAGAGCTGCTACAGTGACAGATATATATATATATGCCATCATAGGTGGAAGCACAGAAGGAATGACTGAGACTGAGCGGAAAACACGTTTCAGACAGACACCGTAGCCAACACCAAATGAAAGGAAGCTGGGAGCAAATGAAGGAAGAACGTTTGACGATAGTGACTCGATACCAGACAGGCTAGCAGGTGCAGATGTGATTGTGATGACAGTCAGGGTGACAGATAAGAGGATTCACATGGCATATTTCGATGGTGGAAGCTCTACGGATGTTATGTACTGACATTGTTTCGAGAAGTTGGATAAGAATACCAGAAGGAAGTTAGAACGGACAAGCACCCCATTGGTGGACTTTGCAGACAGGACGGTTTGGTCCGAAGACACCAACTTCTTCTAGTGACGGTGGGAGAAGGTGAGAGAAGTAATACTATAGGCATGAATTTATAGTTGTTAAGGCAAATAGCCCCTACAACATGATACTGGGTAGGCCGGCACTAGCATTGCTCAAGGGCATAGTGTCGACCCTACACCTATTGTTGAAATTCCCGACCAGGTGAGGGGTAGCCATAGTAAAAGGAGACCAGCAGAGAGCTAGAGAGTGTTACAGGATTGCACTTAGAAAGAGGAAGCGAGAAGATAAAGGCGGGAGCCGCGAGGCACAGGCCAAGAAATCAAGTCACGTCGGGTTAATCACAGATGAAAATGACCCATCAAAGCTGGCCGTGGAAGTGGAAACGGTGAAGTTGAATGAAAGTTGGTTAGTGCAGGTAGGAACCAATCTTCCGCCTCAAGTGAAAAACAAACTGATCAAGGTCCTGGAGGAGAACAGGCAAGCATTCACCTGGAAGCCAGAAGATATGACGTGGGTATTGAACGATGTAAGCTGTCATGAGCTGAAAGTGGATCCCTTTTACAAGCCGGTCAAACAGAAGCGGAGGATGTTGTGCAATGAGAGAAATGAATCAATCAACAAGGAGGTGGGCCAGCTAGTTGCAGTGGGAATCCTGGAAGAAATCCATTACCCAACATGGCTATTTTCCCAGTATTAGTGAAAAAGACTGACGCAGCTGAATGATGGGTGTAGATTACACGGACCTGAACAAGGACTTTCCTAAGGACTGCTACCATTTTTCATCGACCAAAAGGTAGAACCTCTTACTAACTACCCGATTAAATGTTTTCTCAATGCATATAAGGGGTATCATCAGATCCACATGCTAGAAAGTGATGTAGAAAAAATAACTTTTATCACGGAGAAAGGGGATTTTTCCAACCGAATGATCCCTTTTGGTTTGAGAAAGGGGATTTTTCCTACCGAATGATGACTTCTTTAATAAGTCAGAGCAACATATTAAAGGATGGTGGATAATTTTTTTCCAATAACATGGAGACCTTGATGCAATTTAGGGAGACCGGATGAAGTTGAACCCAGTTAAGTGCCAATTCAGAGTGGGAGCAGGGAAGATTCTAGGGCACATGGTGACAAATAAGGGTATGCAAGCTAACCCCAAAAGGTAAAGGCAAACTTGTAAATGAAAGTACCAAGCACGTTGAAGAAGATGCAAAGCCTGAATACGAAGCCGGTAGATATGAATCATTTCATGTTACGGGCGGCTAAATGAGCGCTGTCATTTTTCAAAAAGCTGAAACGATGCATGCATGGACAAAAATGGGAAGGTACAATGGGGAGAATTATAGAAGGCATTTGAGGAGCTAAAGACCTACCTGAAAGATCTTCCCACTTTGACCAGTCCAAGAAAGGGAGAAACCATATACTTGTATATGGTAGCAAGTGATGAGTTGTAAGCAGTGCGGTAGTTAAAGAAGAAAACAAAGTCCAGTAACCGGTGTACATTGTTAGACGAGCCCTACAGGGTCTAGAGCGGAGATACACGAATCAGGATAAGCTGGCTTTAGCCCTGGTCCACGCAGCAAGGAAGTTGAGACAGTATCTCAAAGCGCACCTTGTGGTGGTCCTGACAAATCAGCCACTCAAAGCAATACTGACCAAGCCAGAAATCTCGGGGAGATTAATGAAGTGGGAAGTTGAGCTATGAGAACATGCCATCGAATATACCCCGAGAAAGGCGATAAAGGGATAAGTGATAGCAGATTTTCTAGCAAAGATGTCAAATGAGAAAAAAAATTAAAGGAGCTGCGGTAGAAGATAGGTCTCAGCTTGTGAGCAGGGGTGAGAAAATAGGTGCAAATGGGTGGAAGTTGTATGTGGACGGAGCCTCCGGAGTGGAGAGAGCAGGTGCGGGTCTGGTAATATTATACCCGGAAGGAGTGGAGTCAACCTATGCCCTACACTTCAAGTTCCCAACCTCGAACAATGAATCTGAATATAAGGTGTTAATTGCGGGCATGGAGATAGCCAGGAAGGTGTGAGCAAAGAAACTGCAGGCCTGCGGAGACTCAATGCTGGTAGCTAACCTATATAACGGGTAATACTCTACCAAAGAGCCAGCAATGATGAAATTTAGGGACAAGGTCAGAAGTTTGGCAGCTGATTTTGAAGAATTTGACATCACCATGGTCCCAACTTTGTAGAACACGAGAGCGGACGAGTTGAGGAAGTTGCTCTTCTCGATTATGCACACTTAACCAAAATTGTACTGGTTGAGGAGCTGGCATGCAGGTTAACAGATGCAAGACAGGTAGCAGCAATACATGGGTCAACATATGAATGGATAACACTCATTCACAATTACTTGGAGCGTGAGGAATTACTGAGAGAGGAAAATGAGGACATAACACTAAAAATAAAGGTGCTACAGTACATTCTCACAAATGAGCTGTTGTACAAAAGAGGTTACACCGAGCCATGGCTCAAATGTGTGGAGCCCGAGATGGAAGGAATAATACTCAGGGAGATTCATGAAGAAAGTTGCGGTAGCCACCAAGGATCAAGAACGATGGCAATGCGGGAAGTAAGGGCAGGATATTATTGGCCAACCATAAGGGTAGATTATGAAAATATGCCCAAAGAATGTCCCAAGTGTCAGGAACACGCGAAAGTACAGAGGCTTCCGGTAGATCAGATGACCAAAATAACCCTGGCTCTTTGTGAAATGGGGGATTGACATCGCAGGACCATTCCCGGAGGTGGTAAGGAGAAAGAAGTTTCTACTCGTGGTAATAGATTACTTCACAAAATGGGTGGAAGCAGAGGTTGTGGTGAGCATAATAGGTAGAAGAATCACAACATTTGCTTGGAAGAGAATAGTGTGCTAGTCTGACATCCCGTAGGTGATCGTAAGCGATAATGGAAAGCAGTTCACCTATAAACCTTTCAGGTCGTAGTGCGCTGGATTGAACATAAGGCAGCAGTTCACCTATAAACCTTTCAGGTCGTAGTGCGCTGGATTGAACATAAGACAGCAGTTCACCTCCGTAGCACACCCCCAGGAAAACAGGCAAACGATGATAACAAACAGGACGATTGTTCAGAAACTTAAAGGGAGGTTGGGACAAGCTAAAGGAGAATGGGAAGAATAATTAATGAGCGTGTTGTGGGCATACAGGACTACGCCAAGGATCGCAACAGGAGAATCTCCCTACAGGCTGTGCTTTGGGACCGAGGCCATAATTCCTTCAGAAATAGCAGTACCCATTAGGAGAGTAGCTGAACCAATGAGTCAAGAAGAAAATGAAGAAGGTGTCAAGGAAAACTTGGATGCCCTAGATGGGCTCAGGAAGAAGGTTGGGCTAAAAGAAGCGGCATACAAATCTTGGATGGTACATCATTATAATAGAAAGGTGCGGGTAAGATCCTTGAAATTGGGGGACGTAGCACTAAGAAAGAATGAAGAAAGTCGGGTTCAGGGCCGGCAGAAGCTGGACGCGGAATGGGAGGGCCTATACAAGGTGGCTGAGGTACTGGGGAAAGGAGCATACAAAATGGAGATGGTGGACGAAAGGCCGATTCCTAGGACATAGAACATAGCTAACCTGAGAAGGTACTACGTTTAAGTAATTATAGATTTATGTATACATGATAACTGGTGTTGGGCTGTTTAATGGGACGAGTAAGCGAAACAGGGTTCTTGAAATGATCAAATCTATTGAAAACCCATGAAAGGGTAGGATCCTGAGGAAATCTTAATATGCGCACCCATTTCCCTTTTGTATATCACTTCTTATTCAGAGGTGACAAGTGCATGGTAAAAAGGAAAAAGAATTTCTGGCCACATCCAATGTCGGAGAAAGATAAGCCCATTTTAGGCTAAAGTTTCTGCACTGGTACCAACAACCAGCGCAAATGTTAGACGGATGTCAAAAGGAAAAAGAAAAATGAATCTCCGGCCACAGCCAACGTCGGAGAAAGGTATGGCCAATCAAGGCTAAAGTTTTTGCGCTGGCCCAAAAAACCAACACAAGTACAGGCTGGATCTCAGAAGGGAAAAGGAAAATGAATCTCCGGGCACAGCCAGCATCAGAGAAAGATAAGCTCGATCTAGGCTAAATTTTTCGCGCTGGCACCAACAACCAATGCAAGTGCAGGCTGTATCTCAAAAGGGAACAGGAAAAAATAATCTCCGGCCACAGCCAGGACCTAAGAAAGATAAGCCCGATATAGGCTAAAGTTGTTGCACTGGCCCCACCAGCCAGTGCAAGTGCATGCCGGATCTCAAAAGGGCAAAGGAAAAATAAATCTCCGATCATAGCTAGCACTGCAAAAAGATAAGCCCGATCTAGATTAAAGTTGTTGCGCTGGCACCAACAGCCAGTGCAAGTGAAGGCCAGATCTCTAAAGGGAAAGGAAAAAGAATCTCTGGCCATAGCCAGCGCCGGAGAGAGATAAGCCCAATTTAGGCTAAAGTTAGCGTTGGCTCCAACACCAAGCGCAAGTGCAGGCCGGATCTCAAAAGGGCAAAGGAAAAATGAATCTCCGGCCACAGCCAGCGTCGGAGAAAGATAAGCCGAATCTCGGCAAAAGTTTTTGTGCTGGCACCAACAGTTAGCACAAGTGCAGACCGGATCAAAAAATGCCAAAGGAAAATGAATTTCGGCCATAGCCAAAGCCGGAGAAATATAAGCCCGATCTCGTCTAAATTTGTTGCACTAGCCTTAACATCCAGCACAAGTGCAAGCCGGATCTTAAAAGGGCATAGGGAAAAGAATCTCCGGCCACAGCTAACACCGGAGAAAGATAAGCCCGGTGTAAGCTAAAGTTGTCGTGCTGGCCCCAACAGCCAGCACAAGTGCAGGCCGGATCTCAAAAGGGAAAATGGAAATGAATCTCCGGACACAGCCAATGCTGGAGAAAGATAAGCCCAATCTAGGATAAAGTTTCCGTGCTGACCTTAATAGCCAGCACAAGTGCAGGCCGGATCTCAAAAGGGCAAAGGAAAATGAATCTGCGGCCACGGCCAGCACCGGAGAAAAATAAGCCCGATCTAGGCTAAAATTGACAAGCTGGCCCTAAGATCCAGTGCAAATGCAGGCCAGAACTCAAAAGGGCAAAGGAAAATGAATCCTTGTCAATAGCCAGTGCCGGAGAAATATAAAATTGAATCCAGGTTAACGTCGAGACGCATGCCCTAACAGCCGACACAATTACAAGCTGGGTTATAGAAGGCAAAGGTCACAAACTCTTACCGCAATCGATGTCAGAGTTAAGTGAACCAGATCTAGGTTGAAGCTGCAGTGCTGGACCCAGCAGTCAGCACGACTACAGGAAGAAACTACCAATTCATGAATGAAAATTTAAATTCCCAGGCTAATGAACTACTCCCTAACCATTGAACCCAATCTTTCCATTAGATTCACTGCCCTTGAGAAAAACTAGGAAGATTAAACTAAGAGAAAAAGGATTATTCCCTTTTTCTCTCTACCTACTTATAAGAAAAACTAGGAGAATGAAAAATAAACTATTCGAAATTAAACCTAGTAGACATAGGTCCCTTTATATAGTAGATGGGAATTGGTATTTAAAGAGACCAAAAATTGGCAAGAAAACCCTAGTTGGCTGCCAGTACGGCCTGTGCAATAGGGTGCAGGCCGCCGACTGACTGCGTATCTTCATATTTCTGAGCGTACGGCCAATGCGTTTCCTCGCGGGTCACTGGCTGGGAACGTCTTTTTGGCAGCCGAACTACACGACCCATGTAATTCCTCACAGGCAGCCTGCTGGGAACTTGTTTCCACCTTCTGAACAGCACGTCCCATACAATACCTTGCGGGTAGGAGTCAATTTCTTGGAAACTGATGGCGTGGTTGTACAAAATGTCACGAGACATAGGCTGGTCTTTGGATCTTCATCTTCAAGAGGCATGGGTCGTGCCATCTATGCTTCATACTTAACTGCACGTATTTGCACTCCACGGGTCTTGCAGTTACCTGCGGTCTGTGACTTTACTTGGCACCATCAAATTGACTGGCAATGCTTGTGCAATACAGCACGGTCGTGCCAGTCTTCAACTTTGTTTGATCTTCGACTCTTTTCTCTTCTTAGCGCGATTCCATCCACTACCACATTTTGACTCTTAGCCTTTTTTCTCTTACCATCCTTGCAAATGGCCTTCTACTATCTACTATCATCCTTGCGAATGGCCTTCTACAATCTACGATGAAGTACTTACGATCAATTTATATATAAGCTCACAAAACTGAATCTAGATGCTCTTAAGGACATAACACCCATTAGGTCTAAATAAGTCTGCAAAACTAACTATTCAAATAAGAAAACCAACCATGTCTATCTAAACCCCCTGTAATTTAAATCCAGCTAAACCTAGCAATTAACCAACCAAAACATACTTAAAAATGTACTAAATGCATTAGTTACCACATGCTTTTAGGTGTAGATCAAAACATCATTTAATATTCTGCATAAAAATTCAGAAACTACCAAATATCAATATACCTACATTTTAAACCAAATCCTACACCAAAACTACAACCAACAACGATACTAACCACCAAAAATACCCCTCAACACATACAAATAATAGACATCAACCTAATCCTACTTATTTTCTTGACTAAATTCAACAAGTCGAACAAAAACATCTATGGGGACCTTGCCTTACACTTCTTTCAGACATCCTTAATGATGGTATCAATCATTTCATATGTCTTTGGATCATCATAGAATTCCTGCGTGGATAGTTCCGGTGGAGTTGGCAGCACTTCATATTCAGAAATTTTCTTTTTCATTTGCCTTTGAAATCAAAGTAAAAAACTCACCAGTTTCCAATGAAATGTTCCTCTTAAACTTCATCTTCACTGCTTCAATATCCTTCCAGTAATAAAAGGAAACACATATTAATCATCGCATTACAGAAATTACCAATCTAAACATCATAAAAATAAAATTTACACTTTGAGCTTTCTTATCAATATCTTCATCGCATAGAACGCCATCACACAACATTGACTTGATGAACGTCTCAACTACAAGAGCTGGGAGGTCGTCGTCGTACCTCTCAAAGATATAATTTTTAAGCTCTTTTGCTTACTAAATACAACTAAGTAGATAGTATGGCAGAGAAGAGGGATATTTCCAAGCATTTAAACATACAAGGGTGAGTATAAACATACCTATATATACATAGATATGAAAGCAAGTAAAACGCGGGGGGGGGAGGGGGTTGGGTAGGTTGGTTCCTAAGTTAT
>JAULKK010291353.1:0-13340 GCA_032355705.1 Rubia peregrina
AACTATGTTTTATGCTTTGTTGTGTGATTAATGCATGATTTAGACTAGGATGATCAACTAGTTGAAGATTATGAATTTATTATTTTCTAGGTTTTTGGTTAAACTTGGGAGACTGTCTTTTTATCGATGTGATTATCGTTGGTTAATGTTAGGTTATAACTGGGTGTGACAACTAATTATGATTATTGATTGATGAAATTTCTTAGATTTGAGATGAATTTGAATGGGTTTTCCTAATTATCGAAGTAGTACACTAATGACTCCTAGCATGAAGCCTGATCCTCATAGTCGTCATTAGGGAACATAATTGTGCTAACCAGATGTTTCTCGCTTGTAGGACATTTTTGTAGTTGTGTTGGGTCTCTATGCTTATTGTTTCTATTCTTGGGGAAGTCTATGATGGCGATTGTCTAGAATGACCCAAGGGTACGGGTTATTGTGTGGCACCGATCGCCCACTCTAACTATAACCAAGGAGAGGTGAGAAATGTCTTCACTCGAAAGGTGTTAAAAAGTTCTCCACAACATGTATTCAATGCATAAAAATAGGATGATTAGTCGATGATCAAAGGATAACTAGAAATGTAAACCAATTGCCCCAAGACCCGTTATAACCTTAATTGCATTTTTTGTGCTAGTGTGTTTGTAGTTATATCATTTTCTCTAATTGTTAGTTAATTTAGTTATTTAAAGTAGTTGTAGTATTTTTCTAAAATCAAAACCCCTCAACTTGATTACCACACACGTAGAGTGACTTCTTCCTGTGCCTTTTTTAAACTATTTTTAACACTCGATAAAACCACATATTCCTCGTGGACGACCCCGACTTGCTACTATATACTTTCTAGTAGTTAGCAACAATTATGGCCTATAAATACTATCTTTGAGAGGCACGACGACGGCTTCCCAAATTTTTTGACACTCGAATTGAGCTGAATGAGACCAGCGAGAAACTAATGAAGTTGATGTTAGACCTCTCCAAATGTAATGATGGAAAAAGTCTCTTCGTGAGGAAAATCACCGACTTAAAAGAGAGTTAGAGTTATGGAAAAAGGGGGAGCACCCTTCTTTTCAAGGATTGCTAGAGGATTGAAAGACTAAGAATTATAATTGAGTGGTACCTCTCGAGGTTGTTGAAAGTTGTGATCCTACCGAGCTGGATTATCAGGAGACAGTACATCAGATTACTAGCGAATTCGGGGCTTTGAGGCTTCCAATTCTTGAGGTTCATCTTAATCTCAATCGGACTGAAGCATACAAATACAAATTCCAAGTTTAAGAAATAGTAAAGCTTCATAGGATAACCATGAGCGAAATTGAGAGATTAGGGGAAACTCTAGCACAAAAAGGTACATCCACCAAAGATGATCCTTCGCTAGTCGAGTCAGTTCTGGCCGAGAATACCCAATTGTTAGAGGAAGTCAAATACGCTGGGTTGAAGATCAAATAATTGGAAGATAAGGTCACTCTCATTGACGTGAGCTTCGAGCTCATTCATTGTTTCACAGGGTCACCAACCCCAAGCTTAGATATAAAAAATTTATTGCATAGATTTTTACTTAGGGTCTCCCACCATTTGCTTGTTGATCGCCAAGTAGAGAAACTGGGAACTGACCAAGAAAAATTAGCCTCCAATACTCTCTTGGAATGGATACGAGAATTAGGAATCCATAATCCTCTCCCTTAGGGTCATCGAAGATCTTCAATTTTGAAGAAACCCGGATCTGAGAAAAGTGATAAGAATTATGGATCTTGGAGCAGTAAAAAAAAGAAACCTCCAAGAAGTGTGACAGAGACGAGAATGACTCTTCTAAGTCTTCTTGCCAAAAGGGGAAGTTAGATCCTTCTAAGTATTCTGAAAAGAAGCAGATGAAAGACCTGCAGCGTGTTGTTGGGATCAAGATGGGGGAGCTTGAAAAACTTGAAGTAAGACTGGGAAACCCAGGCAAATAGGTTAAAGATATAGGTCCTCCCCTCGTATTGTCCCTGATTTTTCAAATTGTAACTATATTTGTAACTTATCTGATGTATCGAATGTATCAATGTCATGTACTTATAGTATGATTTTTAAGGCTTGTGAATACATTTCATAAATTATTTTTCTTATCAGCTATAATCACTTATCACTTGGCCCATTGAACCTGTGTGTATTCTAATTTAAAAAATATGCAAATAGATTGAGTTTCGGATTAGCAAAAACATTAAACAAATGCACTGTAAAAACTAGAGTAAAATTGAGTAGCTTATCAGTCTTCTTCGTCAATCACTTCATTCAGCAAACAAGAAAAATGTTACACAACGAGTACCGCTTATCAGCATTTCACTAAATCATCAGCCTCAAAAGGCTGGAATTATTACAAAGGGTGCCGCTTATTAGCATTTCACCCATGACCTTGAGAGTGCCGCTTATCAGCATATCGCTCACGTGCTTGAGAGCACCCTTATTAGCATATCGCTCATATGTTCTCAAGTGCCGCTTATCAGCATATCACTCATGTGCTTGAGAGCTTTGCTTATCAGCATATCACTCTTATCTTCTCGAGTGCCTCTTATCAGTATATCACTCATATTTTCAAAGATGGTATTATTTTCTCAAATTGGTGATGTTCCATCTCCTGGGAACCCTTACCCCATTCATAGATTCGAGGATATAGCTACCTACCGGGTATGTTTCCACTACCTTGTAGGAGCCTTCCCAATTGGCAGCTAACTTTCGTTCGGGTTCACGATGACTTTTCTCATTTTTCTCATCACCAAATCTCCTAGATTGAATACGACCTTTTTGACTCTCCTGTCATAGTAGCACTTGACTCTTTATTTTACCCTATCTTCGTGTAGGGATGCCAGCTATCGCTTTTCCTCCACCATATCAAGGTCTAAATATCGATTATCTTCATTAGTTGCTCCTTCTGTGGCTTTCATCAATCTTGGACTTGGAACTCCAATTTTTTGTCGGGATTACTGCTTTTGAGCCATATACTAAGTTATACGAGGTTTCTCTAGTGGTAGAAGATTCAGCTGTTCGATATGCCCATAAAACACTGGGTATTTCACATGTCCAGTTTCTTTCATCCCCTCGTGCCTATCCTTGATAACATTCACTATCGTCTGGTTGGTTACCTCTACCTGACTATTGGCTTGGGGATGGTAAACTGCCGTTACTTTTTATGGATATTGTATTCCTCACACCACCTTTTGAATGGGTCTTGGGAAAACTGTGTCCCATTATCTGTGATGATTATCCTCGGGATCCCAAAGCAGCACACTATGTTCTTCCAACAAAAATCAATAATTAATTTCCCCTTTATGTTCATCAAGGGTTCAGCTTCCGCCCACTTCGTAAAATAATCCACAGTCACAATAAGATACCTGAATTTCCCTGGGGCTTCCGGAAAAGGTCCCACCAGATCGATCCCCCACTTATCGAACAACCACTAACTATGGACGTTCGCCATCTCTTCCCGGGGAATGTGAATAATAAGAGCATGCTTCTGGCATTGGTGACATGCTTGTATGTATCTATTTGCTTCATCAAACATCATTGGCCAATAATACCCTGCTTGAATGAGCCTCCTTACCACTGATCGAGCTCCCTAATGGCTATCACATATGCCTTCATGAACCTCCATTATCAAATAGTCATCCTCATAAGGGGTGACACATTGAAGCCAAGGCAGCAAATGTCTCATTCGATACAGAATTCCATCTTGTAACACATACCTCAAGGCCTTTAATCTTATCTTTCTAGCTACAACTTTATTTTCAGGAAATATCCTTCTTGAAGGTAGCTCACTATGTTGGTCATCCAATTTTTCTCCTCCTCGATTGCCATCACTGATGGTTCCTTAAAACTTCTTCAGTTTAGAGTTTCTATAAGCAGTTGTCTTTGAGACTGAGTTCCATAGTCCGAGTAGGCAAGTTTACTTATAGCGCCGACCTTATGTTTTTATTCCCTTGACACCTGTATTAAAGAGTACGACATGAAACCCTTCAAAAGTTGTTTTACAATCTCCGAGTATTTCTGTAAATTTCATTCTCTGACCTCGTACACCCCATTCACCAGCTGAACCACTATATGAGAATCCTTACAAACTTCCAGGTCCTCAATTTTTAGCTCTTTAGCCAACCACAACCCAGTTATTAGAGCCTCGCACTCGGTTTCATTATTCGTGGCCTTGAACGCAAAGTGCAATGCATACGGGTAATCCCTGCCATTGTGACTGGTGAGTAATACTTCATCCCTGCTTTCACCAGAATGTGAGGAACCGTCTGCGTACAACTTCCATACCTCTTTTCTTTCAATAGCCTCCTCTTGAGTCTTATCTTTGGTTCCAAGGTTTCCACAATGAAATCCGCCAGCGCCTGACCCTTAATAGTAGTTCTTGGCTGATATTAAATATCATGTTCTCCTAACTCCACTGCCCATTTCATCATCCTCCCCGAAGCCTCTGGTTTTAACAAAATCTTCTTGATTGTGTAGTTGGCGAGCAGCACTATCGTATGTCCTTGAATGTAAGGACGTAACCTTCACACTGCATGAACTAAAGCCAGTATCAATCTCTCAAGAGCCGTATACCTCATCTTTGAGCCTTGCAAGGCTCAACTCACATAGTAAATGAGATGTTACTGCCCATTCTTCTCATTTACCAACACTGCACTGATTGCCTGGGGCGAGGATGAATATAAGAACAATACCTAACCTTTTTCAGGTTTCATATGGGTGGGTAGTACCCGTAAATGCTCATTCAACTGTTTAAACTCTTCCTCGCACTTCTCAGTTCACTCAAACTTCTTGGCCCTTCGAAGCACATCAAAGAATGGAAGGTATTTCTCTGCCCCTTTCGAGAGAAATCTACTCAAAGCCGCCAAAGATCTCATAAGCTTATATACCTCCTTCAATGTTTGTGGACTTCTCATTCTTATCAAATCCTCGACTTTCTCCAGGTTGACATCTGTACCCCTCTCAGATACTATGAATCCTAGAAATTTTCCAGCCCCCACACCGATTACACACTTAGCAGGATGTAACTTTAGGTTTGCCCCTCGAAGCTTCCTGAAAGTTTCTTCCAAGTCTGCCTAGAATTCCTCATAACTCCTACTCTTCACAACCATATCATCGACATAAATATGCATATTCTTTTCAATCTACTCTTTAATTAGTTTATCTACCAATCGTTGATAAGTGGCCCTAGTGTTCTCAAGCCCAAACAGCATCTTCTTATAACAATAAGTGCTTATATCGGTGATAAACGACGTCTTCTCCTTGTCTTCCTTTTCCATAAATATATGATGATACTCTTTGAGTTCGTTAAAGAAGGCCAAAACCTAGTATCCGCAATAGCTTCCACTAATTTATCAATCGGCGGCAAGGGATAACTATCCTTAGGGAAACACATGTTCAAATATGTAAATTCTATGCACATTCTCCAGGCGCCACCTTGCTTCGGCACCATGAATGGATTGGCTAACCATTCCGGGTAAAACACCTCATCGATGACTCTTAACAACTTCTCAACTTCTTCCTTGATAGCTTCAACCCTTTTAGGGGCAAAGATCCTCCTCTTCTGCTTAGCTGGCTTAATGAACATGTCAATGTTCAATTCGTGCACCGTTAAGTTTGAGGGCACTCCTGTGAGATCGAAAGTTTTCCATGAAAATACATCACCACATTACTCCAATAGTTTACTTAGTTGTCCTCTGATTTTCTCAAGCATCGACCTTCCTATAGCCACTGTCCCAAGATATCAAATGGGTATTTGTATCGCATCGGCTGGGCTAACCTCTTCATGTACTAAAGCCACATTTCTCCATTTCCTAGCTTTTCTCACCTCCATAAGATTACAACTTCTAGCTACAGTCTGATCTCCCCGAATGGAGACTATTCCCTTATTAGTTGGAAATATCATCATCAGGTGATAGGGCGACCAAATTGCTTGAGCCTGGAATATCAATGGCCTTCCAAGAATCACAATATAGGGCGAGTATGCGTCAATGACTACAAAATTGCAATCTATCGTTACTCTTCTATCTCCATTAGATACTCTAATCGGCAAAGTTATCTCCCCCAAAAGAAATATGGGATCCTTGATAAAACCAGATAAGGGTGAGGTTGACTTCTTCAAATTGCCTCATCCTATATCTAGTTGATCAAAGAAATCGACAAACATCACTTCACTCCACATCCATCATCGAATTGCCTCTTCTTACCAATGAATTCCTGATCACCGTCAAGACCACCATGGGATCTACATGTGGAGTTTGGTCTGGAACTGAATCCACCTCAGAAAATGTCACAGTTTCATCCTTCTAAAACCTTTCATGGCACGGCTCTCTTGCTGGAACCTTTCGAGCTTCCATCTTCATGATAGTATTCACGTTGTTACCGTGGTCTTTCCCCTTTTTCCCTTCCTATACTTGAGTCCCATGATCTCGGGGTTTCCTATCTCTTATGCCTCTATTATTCCTCCTGTATGATTTCCATTACATGATGTCATTCCTGGGTCTTGGGGGTCCTTCATAATTATTTCAAGGTCCAGTGTTCAGAATCGTCCCTCTCTTTCACACCTCTCAATCTCCATCCTCAACTGAACACAATCTTTTGTGTCATGGCCATAATCTTGATGATGGTCGCAATATAAATCCATCGCCCTTCTTTCCCTCACGGTATTCGTTTTCTCTACATAGGTGGAAGTGGTCGAATCACCCCCCATGTATGCTTAGAATCTGTGTTGGAGACCTTCCCATGGTTGTTGGCAACATGGGTGTATACTTTTCGAAATTAGGCCTAACCGCCTCTAGTGGCTTCCTCTTTCAAGGGTCATTATTATTTCCTGACTTCTCCCCCCATAATTTCTCTCTTTTTTTAGCCTCCTCGACCCTCGAATACTGCTCCACCACTTCTTCAAGTTTTTGCAATGTCTGAGAGGTATTTGTACTCACTTTTTTGTACAGTTCCAAATCATGCATCCCCATCAAATATCCCAGAATCACCTCATTCTCCATCGTATCTACCACCCTCAAAATTTCATCCACATATCGGTGGTAGAAGGTTTTCGTGCTCTCTCCCACTTTCTGCTTAGTTTGATAAAGCTCTAACAGGATCTTTGTAAATATTTTCTTCTAGGTATATTGGCTTAACAGAACCCCACCGAAGTCCCTATAGGAATGCATGGAGCATCTGGGTAGCATATTAAAACACTCCTAAGCTTCCCCCCCGAAAGTAGCTCCCAACCAACTTACATGTCAACCTCTCCTTAAAATCCCTAGAGTTCATCAGACTCAAGTATGTCTGGATAAACTCTCGAGGATTTGATTCACCACCATATGTGGAAAGTCCCTCTGGTGGTTTTACATCCACCGACCACCAGCCACCAGACCCCTATTGTCAACGAGCTGAAAGGCGATCCAGCTACTTGGCCTATCAGACCAATTAACCTATCTAACTCCATTTTCAACGAGTCTCTAACCTCCACAGTTCATCCTTATTGGCCACCACCTGGATTTAATCCGCACTCATTTCCTCTAAAAATGCATTGGGTACATTGGCTGAGAACCATGTAACCAGGGTTCACCCAAGGCTGCATACTTCTTTGATAGTACCATAAGGGTTGTAAGGTCCATGGCTAGCTGTCATGTTTCCATATCCTAGAGCCCCTAGAGAGGTCATCATCCCATATCCTGTCTCAGCCCTTGGGAGAGGGACTGTCAAGGTTATCGGAGCTAACGAGGACATAGAATATCTCACCCCTTGTGAGTAATCCAGAAAAGAAGGCTGAGGTCGTGCTTGAAATGTTTCTCCTGCATATCCTTTGTAGGAGTAAGCTATCATGGGTTGCGATACCAACCCCAGAGTTAGGCACTGGCATTGATGGCACCATAGGTCTCGGTGGGGGGGTGGAGTAACTCGATATCCTGCTGCAGCCAAAGTGTGCGCTGTCTGCATCAAATACTGTTGCGATCAAATCATTCCTATGCTCTGATTCCCTTAGATAGTTTGTTCATATGCCTCAATATAGGAATCACCTAAAACCTCCGTACTGCCCATCTTTGTCATCATGCGAGCCAGCTAGCATGCTCTGGGCAGTGCCTGTGCTCTCAACTCCCTATTCCATGTTACTTTCTGAAAGTCTCGATGGTCTGGCCAAATCCACTCGAGGAACCTCAAAAATTTACGGATCAGGCCCACTCACAACTTGTATCCCTTCATGCCCAGCAGTGGAGACATACATCGCTCTTAACTCCATCACTAGTGCTCGAACTTCATTAGGCTCGACACCTTGTGATTCCCATGGATTGGTCATATCACTCCTTCTCAACTGCACTTTGTCATCATCTCCCGTTCATTTCAATCTCAATCTCAATCTCTCACTCCTTCGAGTAACCGTAGACATAAACCAAGGAACTCGAATCCGACTCACTTGGTCTCACCGGCTGTGCCAATTGATGCGTCTGAAAACCAAATTGACCGATCGCTCGAGCTCCTGGTTCGTGACCTGCAAACCCTGGGGGATCCCAGGGGTAAACTCTCTGAAGCTTAAGTTAACAAAGAGCCCAAAATACCGAATATCAGTGAATGAATAAGAAAGTAAGTACATACCTGGTATTTATATTGTACATTCTTAGTAACGTATTTCTCTTTGTATATCTTGCTACTATCCCATAAATTCGGTATTAGTTTTATAGTTTCTAGTCTATTCATGCTAATTAATACTAGCCCATTACCACACTTGGGTCTGGTACTTATCAATTGGTTTATTTGCTAGAGCCGAAACACTAGATTATTATTGATGTTTTAGGTTAATTTAGATTTTTTTCCTTCAATTTTTTTGTTAGCGAGTTTTAGTGCATTTGAACCCTTTTATACTTAATGATGTTTAATGGTTCGATAGTTATAGCGATTGACATTTTCACAGGATGACGTATAACTTACATTAAATGTTTCTACTTTTATATGCTAATTATATTTTTTTGTGCCAATGACGATTCATTAATTAATTCAATTTCGAGTTATCGGTGTTTGATGTTTTATGTCGTGCATAAAAAATATTAAAATTACTTATTCATCCGTAATATATAAAGTGATATGAATCACCTTACATCTATAAATTAGAATTTATTTTGATGTTTAACTATAATTTAGTGTTTTTATTTGATGTTTAACTTTTTGAATTTGATGTCTATTAGTATAATTATTTAATTTGATGGTTTAGAGTTTGTATTTGATGTCATTTTTTTAAAATTTGATTTGTTATTAGTTGGATGTGAATTAAAGAATCAATGCCAAATCTATATCAGCCCAATAAGAAACTTATGTTTTTAGAAGCCCAATAACAAACTCAAAATTTGATTTTTTTTATCAATGTGTGATATATTTTTACTACTTATTTGCATTTGATCTTTATAACTTGCATATGATTTTTCACTATTTGCATTTGATCTTTTATAATTAATATGATATATTTTTATTTTGATTTGAGTTTTAGACAACAAGTCAAACTACAATTCAGCCCATTCAAAAACCAACCCAAACAATCATCCCGATTTTGGCCTGAATCACCAGACAGAAAAATCAAACCCACCAGAAAATTGAACACACCAAAAAATTGACCAGGAATTGCGCAATCGACCAAAACCATTGCACAGTCGTCGGAATGACGACGGCGACTAGGGAAAGAGTAGAACCTTGCGTACAATCAGCAACAATCTCACGCAAAACCCTGACGACAACGTCGCAAGCAACAACCTCGCGCAATACTCTGACAACGACGTGATTGGCAGATAGGGTTCAAGATTAATCCGACCTTGACGATGCCGACGCAAAACCCACGAATCCACCTTGACGATGCCACCAACGAATTGATTGATCTCGTAAATCCAACCTTGACCTCGCGAATTTGACCCCTTCCAAAATTGCCTCAATGACGACGATGCTTCCGGAGAGTAGACGATGTGGTACCCATGACAACGACGTGATTGACAAATAGGGTTTTCAAGAAAGATTTTAAACGATGAGTAAATAATGAAAACATCGGTGAAGGATAACGACTGGATTTCCGGCGGTGAAAGATGCAAAGATGCCAAGGAGAAGCTCTAAGGTGCGAAGGAGAAGCTCCAAGGCGGCAGCGATGGCAGAATCAGGCGATGGGGGAAGAAGGAGCAGAATTTGTGTTTAATTTTAATTTGGTCCTTGCATTTCAATCTTGCTTTAAATATACCCCAAGTCATAAGTAATTAGAGTTTAACCCTCAGATTATTGAAACTTCTATTTTCTTATATTCATTAGTCCTTGGTTTCACCATGAGACGGTCTCGTAGGAGACGGATTCCCATTTCAATGGGATGAGCATGGAGATAATTTTGGTGGGATATGAGTACGAAAATAATATTCATCATTGGTAGTAGATCATCACGTGGATATTAGTTCACACACTGTCCATCCTGACCCCTTCCCACTAGACTCATTATATACATACTAAATTAATATATAATATAATAAACTATATAATACACATATCTTACCTACAACACACAACTTTATTTTAAACCGACTAACTGTTGGATGTGGTTATTTTATAATTGATGTTATCAATGAGGTGATTGTGTTCATTTTTATTTGTTGCAGTGAGTTTCCTATAACTTTGAAAAACTTTTAAAATGTATCGTATATAAATAATTATAATTTGACCCTGAAATTTATTGAAACAAGATTTTTCATGATTCGTCTAACCGTTATTCGATCTAACGGGAGACTTTCTCATATTTTCTTGTAAATAATCATCAAATTTTCAATATTAAAATTATTGATTTGAAGTGAAATTTAGGTATTTGTAAAGGTATAAGAAGGGTAAGAACAATGGGTTTGAAAGTGGGTAAGAAGACCCAAGGGGGTTGGGTGAGATGAATTTTATGTAATACCCGATGGGCTGGGTGGATTTAAATGTTGTACCTTCCATGATTGATGGGGCGGGTATGAGTATGAAAATTTTAGTTGTGCATGAGTACGAAGGGACCATAATTCACAACTGCCCCGCCTCATTGTCATCCCTACATAATACTGCTACTCCACGTGTTCCACCATTATTGGCACATCTTCTTTTGACACAACATTCTAGGAGAGTTAATGTGACAGAATAATTATTGAAAAGTAGGAATATTTTGGAAAAACAGTGGGTTCAGTCTAAAAGATGTTAAAGTTAAAGAGGACATGGTGGAAATTTTATAATATATATTTTTGCTATTTTAGGTAATTTTCAATGTATATCATTACTTGTGGGACAGACGAAATTGAAAAGTAGACCAATATTAATGGACGAAGGGAGTATAAAATATAGAGAATCATTATCACAATCTTCAACAAACAAGTTTTACTGTTAATGTCGTTTACTACATTTAATAAACATATTATATGATATTTTAAAAATATTTATTACAATTAATTCAATAATATTACACACAATAATATTATTGTTTATATGTATATCAATTCAAATGTACAATCAAAATTTGACTGCATGGTGCATTTTAGTTTGGATTGGACCCACCGTTTTCTCTCCAAAAAAAAACCTAACACTCTACCTTTTTAACTCCTGGGGAGGCCGCCGCTGCTGACCACCTCCGTCGGCCTCCCCCCCTCTACCCACCACCACACCTCTCTTCCCCCCTATTCCAAGACTATATCTTCCTTTTGCTCCGTTACTTGAAATCCTTTTCCAGATACAAACGAATAAAACCCCCCATTTTCTCAGTCAAAATCAATTTTCCGGGCTCATTTTCAGGTCGATATTGTCTCTTACAGCTGTTGGTTGTAGCTACGGCAGCCGCGTAGCGGCAGCGGTTGGAGACATACCGAAGAGCTCCATTTCCCGTTCCGGAAAACTGACCGAGATTTAGCAAGTTTTATGGTCAAATATGTATAGATCTGGAGGTTTTCGACAAGGATATGCTTCAACTACGAAATGGCCGAGTTTCACGCTCCAAGTACGGTGTTCACGCGCTGTTGAATTTGACCACGCACCGTCAATCCAGCCACACGCCGCCACTGCCGAATGTGCCGCTCACCCGCCACTACCGAAGGTCCCTCCTCTGCTGGAGCCATTGAGATTGGTTCAGTCCTTTCTCTTTTTCACTTTTGTGGTGGGTTTTATTTTTGTTTTAGTTTTATTTAATTTTCCTGCTTTTCTTTTCTATCAAGGGTTAGATTAGTAATATGAGGATGGCAATTAAATTTCAATTTTAAATGATAACACTGGGCATTTAAAATTAGGTTCATTTTGATTTTAGCATCAAATTTAGATTTCCTGTACCAAAGTATGTTTTTCCGGCGATCTTATTACAGATAGGCATGTTTGGTTTTCGATCTGTTCTTACACTAGGTTTAGGAGAAATCCGAGTTGAAAGTTGTTTAATTACTAACTTTTGGCGTCACTGATGTGAGAATTCAGAACAGATTGATAGATTCCGGCTAGATAGGACTGGGTAGTCCAATTTGGGGCGGGTTAGGGGTTTTCTTACATGTCTTTTGCTATCCACTGTGTCCGCGTTGAGGTGGGACGCCTTCTCAAGATGGTCAACAAATCAGGCTGATGGGTTCAGATCGAACTGTTCAGATGGTTCACAGTGGAGGACCAACATAGATTATGGATCCTCATGTATTATGTATCATGTTTATGCTTTTTTTCCATTCTGCCACATAAACTCTTGTTCTAAATGCAATATTTAGTGTCTATGTGTAAATGAGCCCAGCTCATATCTCGCTGTAATAGATCAATCAAATGTAGGCTATTTGCCCATCTGATAATCAATATGAAGGGTTGGATCCCCGAACATTCCCGCCATTGACGGTTTAAATTAAAAAATATATAGGACGATATCACTGTATCCATATCCAAATTTAGAACGGTGTTCTCGTATCATGTATATTAGAATATTAAGTGTCAGATACTCGAATCCGTACTCGCGTTGAACCTGGCACTCATGTGTAGATAGCATAGTCTATCATTGAAAAATATACAAATTCAAAAGTAAATGTTGCACAGCATATATGAAAATCTACCTACTATTATTATATCTAAATAATAGGATTACAGCCATACATAGAGTTTATAAAATATGGAAATAGATCCAACAATGGTTGAATCTGCTTATTCCAAGTCCTAGCTATTAATGATAGCAACTATGATAATGCACTTCAGTAAGAACACAATATCGGTAAGAACCGCTCAGTAAGAACACAATATGTAACTATGATAATGCACTTCTAAATACTCAGTAATACAACTATTCCATATCCAGCTGGAAGAGTACCAGTCAGATCATCAGCGCTTTGTTGGATATTTTCAGTAAT
>JAULKK010291382.1:0-13338 GCA_032355705.1 Rubia peregrina
ACGTGAACCTGATTATATATGCACATATATATATATATATGAAGAGGAAATATTTGCCTATATAAAGTGTACAACTTGATTTGAGACAAACCAATAAGGAGAGTCCGCTTGAGTACCTTACGAATGCTTGATTCTATGACGGTAATCAATATGCATATACACATTATGAAGTTATTTCATTCATGTGTTTTCATGATTATTTCAATATATGCATGTGTATATGAGTCACATAATGAATATTCCCAATTTGCGTGCAATGCAAACATGCCTATCCATATTCCTGCAGACTTGGATGCACATGCCATGTCATTATTTTTTAAAATATTTCTACACTTTTCATATATTAGATGTGTAGAACTACTGAGAACTGTTTGGTTATCAGAAGAACCCTTTATTAAGGTCGAGAAAATGTTTTTCATGTACATGTTTTGCCCAGTAGGATGATGGGCATTTGATAGACATTAAATTATGTTTTTGGCCTTTTATTAAATATAATATCTTTGTAGCATATTTGAATTGAAATATATATCCATGCTAACGGCTCTGTGGGCTTGCTGATGTCGCCTGCAACATCGAGCTATGGTATTAAATCTAACTCTATTGCAAGCTACTCAAAATCTAGCACTTCAAGCACCACCGCCACGGTCTTCCCACCTTAACACTTTGAGCACAAACACCACTGATGTTGACTCGGAAGAGTGTAGGATGTGTAGATTGTGAGCATTAAAGCCTCTATCTTTGAGGGTTATATACATGCTTCTTTGGATATAGTGAATTTGCAATATTATGGGTTAAAACTGGATCATCAGCTTCAACTTATGGGGCAATATATTTCTCTCATTTATCTTGTAAAATCCTCATTTTCTTCATTAATTGAAATTTATGTCAAAACACAAATTTTCTCCACACTTGCACACACATGTCAAGTAATTATTTTTTAATCTTTTTACACTTTCATATATTAAGTGCATAGAACTACTAAGAGCCATTTGGCTATAAGATGAACCCTTTATTAAGGTTGACAACATGTTTGACATGTACTTGTTTTGCTCTCGTAGGGAAGTTTAACATTTGATAAACTTAAAACTAGGTTTTCTGGCCTATTTTTATTTTGTCTCATATTTGGATTAAGAGAGATCTCTATCATAGGAATAAATGTGGAGAAACCTATATTTAAACATAAGAAAATTGTAAAAATTAGAGATGTTCTTCATAGGACTAAAGGTGGAAAATGCTGCCTTTAAACTAAAGAAAATAGTAGAAAATAGTTGGGACATTTTAAGAGTTCAGTTTAATTACTTCAAACAATTTTTTTCAAAGCTAGATGTTGAAATTTGATGTTTAACTAAGGGACCAAAGGAGGAAGTTCAATCAATTGGTGAGATCATGAAACTATCATTGGAATCAATGTTTTTTCATGGTGACCTCCCGTCACGGAAATTCGGTCTTGAAGAGATTAAGAAACCATGAAGTGGTTGGCACTACAATGGACAAGATCAGTGATTTATCTAAGTAAGTTTTAATTCACATTCTACCCTTGCACGCACATGTCACGTCATATCTTTTTAATCTTTCTACACTTTCATAGATTTTCCTTGCTTACTTGGATTCGGCTCTTGCTTGCTACAAATGCATGAAATATGCACGTTACTATTTTAAATTTACTTGATTTTGATGATGATGAAAATTTCTAATCATTTTCAGCAATAAAAGCAACTCAAAAAAACTGTGATGCCATTATTGTGAATAAAATTTTAACAGCGCCAAAAAAATGAGTGTAAAAATGGCACGTAAATGACACTCCATTCTCCCCCAATCTGCACAAACACGTACATTAATTCATTGTGAAAATATGTAATCAAATAATAAATTTGTGATCACCTTATATATTAAATGAATTAGACTTCATGGTCTACATAGTACAAAATATCAAAATATTTTTTCAGCTAAAAGTCTACTAGATTGAAAAATTTCAAATTATAAGAAAAATATCTCTAATTTCACTCAATGCATTGCTCCTACCATGATTAATAACTAGTATCTGACTAATTTTCTTCTTAAGTTCAATGCTAAGGTTTGAAATTCTATGGTCTGAAAAGAGAGTTTACACCTTTTGCTTTTGAAAGCACATACATCCATGGCTCCAATTATATTTTATATACTACCTCATTATTTCACACCAATGGACATCTTGGTAGGTTAAATGCTACACTGGCTGTTGAGCATTCTCCTTCAAACAAAGTTCGTGTAGGAATTTGGATGCCCTGTCGTTGGAACCAAATATGTCAAAAGTAAAGGCGCTCTAAATCTAATAAGTATGGGGTTGCTTCTCAAAATTTAGCTTACGTTTGTTTTGGTTTTTAATTTCTTGTAAAAAAGATATAATTTTAAAACCTTGTTAAATTGGTCTAATTTGAACTATTTTTGCAAGAGCGGCACCTTTTAATTTTTAGGCAAAGATTTTACAATGTCATCCAATAATAAATTAAAAATGAGAAGGAACGAGACCTGCACTGTGAAATCTTTGCCTGTGATAAAAATACATCAACGAAGCCCATATATCAAATTTCATCGGATTGGGAATTGATTGAATGAAAAATAAATATGAAGAAGAAGAAGGGTTATAATGATGTGGGCAGGATAAGGGGAGAGATATAGGCATAAAGAACTAGTAATGATAACTTACAACCCAATTAAGAATGATTGAAGGGTTTCACAATTGGGCGAATTGGACTTATGGAACTGCTCTTTTTTGGGATGCTATACTCATTCTTGGGATGGATGTCTCACATAGATCTCTTTGACAGTTGGATATATCCCATCAATTAATCGGTAATAATTATGAAAGATTTCTGATTTTTCTTTCTTGAATAACAAATACGCAAGTTTTGAATGCCTTAATATTTTCTTGAAATGTATGCACCTTGATTTGGGACAAACCAATAAGGAAAGTTTGCATCTTGAGATGAGACAGAAGGAGTACCATTCTAATGATTGACTCTATGATTATAATCAATATGCATATTCAAATTATAACTTTAATTAATTCAATGTTAAATATGTTTGGTACTCATGTTTTTTCATGATTATTTCAAAATATACGCGTGTAAATGGGACAAAGAATGAATATTCCACCCAATTTGCGTGCAAGACACACATGCCTATCCAAATTACTCCACACTTGTACACACATGTCAAGTCTTTTTTTAATCTTTCTACACTTTCATATATTAGATGAGTAGATTGAGAATTTTTTTATTATAAGAAGAGCCATTTATTAGGTAGGAGAACATGTTTGACATGTACATGTTTTGTTCAAGTAGGGATGTTGAGCATCCGATAGACTGAGAACTATTTTTTTCGACCTATTTTTATCTTTGTGGAAAATTTGGATTAAGAGAGATCTCTATCATAGGACTCGAGTTGGGGACACATGTCTTTAAACATAAGAAAATTTTACAAATGAAAGAGATCTCTTTAGTGTAAAAAAATCAATAAATAATAGTAAGTTTATGAATAAGGTGAGAGAAAAATGTAAATGGGTGGAGGAGAGTGAATGTGTATGAATAGGAAATGCTTTGCTAAAGAAAAATGTGCACCTTGATTTGGGACAAACCAATAAGGAAAGTATGCTTGAACATGGACAGATGGAGTACCTTACTAATGTTTGATTTTGTGACTGTAATCAATATACATATTCACATTATGAAGTTACTTCATTTGCCATTAACTATGTTTGGTACTCGTGTTTTTTCATGATTATTTAAATATATGCACATATATATGGGACAAAGAATGAATATTCCACCCAATGTGTGCAATACGAACATGAGTATCGAAATTTCTCAACACTTGCACGCATATGTCAAATCATTTTTCTATAACCTTTCTACACATACATATATTAGATGTGTAACTACCGAGAACTATTTGGTTATAAGAAAAACCCTTTGTAAGGCAGAGAACGTGTTTGACATGTACATGTTTTTCTATAGTAGGAATCTTAAGCATTTGACATACTTAAACTATATTTTTCCCTATGTTTATCCTTGCTGCATATTTGGATTGAAAGAGATCTCTATCATAGAACTGAAGATGGATAATTTTGTCTTTAATCATTAAAAAAATGTAAAAAAGAGAGATCTCTTTCGTAGGGCTAAAGATTGAGAAGGCTGTCTTTAAACTCAAGAAAAAGTAAAAACTAGTTGGTATGACTTAAGAGTTTGGTTTAATCAGTTCAGACAATTCTTGCAGTGCTGCTAAAATTTGATGTTTAACTAAGAGCCCAGGGTAGGACGTTCAATTGGTTGGTGAGATCAAACAACCATTATTGAAATCAGTCTTTGATCATGGAAACCTCTGGTCATGGAAATTTGGCATACAAGATATCAAGAAACTAAGAAGTGGTTAGCAATGAAGTTGACAAGATCAATGATTACCCTAAGTCTGTTTTGCTTCATATTCTGAACTTCCACACACATATAATGTTATTACCTTTTGATGTTTCCACACTTTCATAGATTTACCTCGCCTACTTGGATTCAGCTCATGCTAGCTTCAAAGAATCTGGACATGTGGTGAAATGCCATGTAATTGGAGACCAAAAGCGAGAAGAACATGTGGCGGGAAAGTTTCCCCTAAGCTAAGAAGAAAGAATATAAATATCATTAAAGGAGAAAAGACTATAATAGTCCATTAAAGTATGTCTGGATATAAAAATATTAATATCAAGAATTTAAAAATATTACTATGTTCTTTTATACTAGTATGGCACACAAAGATGGCACGTAAATGACACTTCATTCTCCCCCTATATATACAAACACACACATTAATTCATAGATAAAATATGTAATAAAATAATAATTTTTGATCACCTTATATATAGGTCAAAGGATTTCAAATTATAGAAAAGTATCGGACTAATTTCACTCAATGCATTGCTCCTACTAGAGTCAATGACCGGTAGCTGGCTAATGTTCTTCTCAAGTTCAATGATAAGGTTTGAAATTACATGGTTTGAGAAGATATTGCTCATTATTTATTTCTCGAAGTTCATAAGGGCACAGCTCCAATTATTTTATGCATATTCTCATTATTTTATCACTAATGGAGAACTAGGTTGGTTAAATTCTATGTTGTGAGTTGAGCATTCTCCTTCGCTGCCCATGTTTCCAAAGATATAAAAACCGTTCGCGTAGAAATTGGGATGCCATATCCCTGGAACAGAATATGTACAAATTTCCTTTTCAATTTTAGCTTACTCGGATTTTTACTTTAATTTTTAAAGATTCGAAAACTCCTTTAGTAAAAATTTAAACTGGTTATATTTACTCCTTGTGAAGAAGATATGAATTTGAAACGTTGTTAAATTGGTCTAATTTAAACAACTTTTGTAAAAGCAACACATTTTACTCTGTATGAAACGATTCTCTTAATGTCATCCAATAATAAATAAAAATTGACAAGGAACGATACCCGCGCTACGAAAATTCATCTTGTGATGAAAATACACCACACAAAACCCTGTTATGAAATTTCATCCAATTGGGAGTTGATTGAATGAAAAATTAATGTGAAGAAGAGTTGTTAATTTTGTCTATTTCAATAACACAAATTTGAAGAATGATTGAAGAATTCGCCCTGCCTATTTCACATTGAATGCAAAATTTAAGGATTTCACCATTGGGCGAATTGGATTGTTGGCGCCGCTCTCTTTTAGGGATGCTATTCTCATCCGTGGGATGGATGTCTCGCACGGACTTCCTGGACAGTCGAATATCCCATAAATTAATGTTGTAAAAATTTTGAAATATTTTTTATTTTTCCTTCTTGAATAAAAAATAGATGAGCTTTCAGTGCCTTAATCATTTCTTGAAAAGTGTGTACCTTGATCCAGGACAAACCAATATGGACAGGCTGCATCTTGAGTTGGGATGAAGGGTGTACCTTACCAATGTTTGTTCATGTGGCCGCAATCAATCAACATCCTCACATAATGAAGTTACTTCATATGACATTAACTATGTTTCACACTCATATTTTTTGGTATTTCAAAATACGCATGTTTTTATGGGACAAAGAAAGAATATTCAACCCAGTTTGCATGCAAGACGCACATGACTATCCATATTGCTCCACACTTGCACGGTCATGTGATATGAATCTCCTTACGAACACTCTGATTTTGCGGAATATTGGATCTTTAACTTGCGTGGAAATCGCGCCCAACCACACAAATAGCACGAGAAGCAGCGTCTAGCCCGCAGGGTACACTCAACTCGACTTCTAAGCGTCTAGCTCGCAAGGTACACTTAAAAGGTTTGTTTATAAACGTCTAGCCCGCAGGGTACGAGTATAAACGAGGTATTGAATACTTAAATAGCCCGCAGGTTTAAGCAACAATGAATAGAATGAGAATGTCTCAAATTCTGAATAAATGTCTGTATAATGTGTAAGGTACAATTCTCGGCTAATTCTCCTCTTTAAATAGAGGTAAAATTCGTCCAACCTAAAACCTAATCACAAATAGAAACTGAATCAAATTTTATGGAAGCTAAAACCATATCTAACTAAAATACCAAAAATCAAATATAATTTAAATAAATCTGGCCGTGTCCTACAATCACCAGACGTAAATCATATTCCATTATCCAGGAAAATATTTGCAATCATCATGCAATCACCAGACGTAATAATCCATGCAACGAGTGAAATATCCTTCATGCCATAATTATTCTTCTTGCTTCATCCGTGACTTTGATTTAATCAACATATCATTTTTTGAAATGATAATAGATATTTAGATTAATGGCCCATTTTTTGAAATGGTTTCATCATTTTTTCCTCTTTTAGATTAATGGCCCTCAATGGATATATTCATGTATCATCGATCTCCGACTAAGATTACATTATCTATATTTGCCACATTTATTTAAAAACAGATTCATTTCTTCTTGTTTAAAGATATGCATAGAATTATTTTTATTGATTTTAGTAGCATGTCAAATCATTATCATGTTGGGTAAAATGTATTTATACACCGAGTTTTTTGTTTAGTGCAAATATACCCCCAATTTTTTAAAAGTGCACATATAATCATACCAATTTTTGGAAAGTGCACACATACCCTTATACGCGGAGATTGACATTTGAAAAAGTGGGGGTATATGTGCACAAATAAGGAACCAGGGGTATATGCGCACTTTCAAAAATTTGAGGGGCATATGTGCACTAAACAAGAAATTGAGGGGTATGAATACACTTTATTCTGTTATGTTGCATTGCATGCATGCAACGGTGGAACTGGGGGAGAGCCGGTGCGGCCACCCCCCAAATTCCAGTGAATGTTGGGTAAATAAACATCCAGCCCTCCTCGCCCAGGATCCGCCCTGTCCCGTCCCTCTTCGCCCCGGCTCCGCCCTGCCCTCCCCCACCCTTGCTTACATTTTGGTCTAGTTCCGCCAAGAAATATAGTGAGGCTTCCAATAGAAGCAATTGGTTGGATATCGAATGCATGGGATGGGAGTATATTCATATTAATCTCGTGCCCATGCATGTATGTTTTTTGTTTGTTGAAATTCCCATGCATACTAAGAGCCACCAAACATATGTTTGAAATTCTCGTGCCCATATGTTTGTGAGAACTAAGAGCCACCAAACACGTACCGCATATTATTTTCTGCACTATGTTTGTTTTATAATTTCACTCTTTAGTCGATGGTGGAACCAGACTCATATACACATAAAATTTAGCGTGAATCTTTTTTATATGTAGTTTATTAATAATTAGAAATGCTCCTTATTAAATAGGTATCATTTTTTGGAAAATTATTTACATAGGTGTTGGAAAAACGTCCAACATCAATTCCAATTAATAATTAGAAATACTCCTTATTAAATAGGTATCATTTTTTGGAAAATCATTTACATAGGTGTTGGAAAACGCCCAACGTCAATTACAATAAGTAGAATTGACATCCAACTCAACTAGCCTCAAACAATAACTAATATATTGTAAGCATATCTAAATTACACGTTAATCATACTGATCGTCTGTACTATCACAGATTGGAGATCCAATAAACTTGTGAAATCACCACCAGGATATAAACTCGCTTCCCACAAAAATTATGATAAATGGCAGAGAGAAGCGTATTAGCATCAATCACTTCGTCAATCAGAAATCTTCAAGAACTGCAACACCTTGATCCAAAACACGATCTATGTTGCCCAAGTTGTAAACACCATGAAAAACACATATGTGATGAGTCCAAATTAATGGAAACCATAATAAAAGCCACAAACAAAATAACTAAAACACGATATGTACAACCAAATCGAGAACAAAACATTGTCGCGAACAACTAAATTGAGTGATCATCTTGAACACAACAATCTAATCTATAGGGTCGAAGAACAATTCTAAAGTATGGAGAAAAATCTATACTTATTTAATAACAACGACGAGCACTGGACGATGTCAATCCGTAGTGGACGAGAAGATTATGAAATTGCTAATTGTTAAAAGTTTGTTTTTAAAAAATAAAATAAAATTGTGCCTCAGTTGCAGTAGAAGTAATCAGTAACACTAACGGCGGCGACATCGACAATGTTAGAGAAGAGTATCGTGGGTCGCGACGTCAGATTCAGGATTTGGCATGTTGGATAACGGTAGAAATCAATCGGGTGGCGACGATGTCAATCTGTAGAGGGCTACAGCAGCCGATAGCGACAGGCAGCGGAAAGACGTCGACTCCGATCTTCAGGATCTTTGGCTATGCTACTATGTACATTATAAAAGTTCTGATATCATGTAAAATATAACGATTTTAATCAATGGTGCATTGATATCTCATCAATGACACATCTTATCCATGATGATGATTATAAAGTCTATAAGGAAATTACCATCTACAATCTAGCCTACAAGAAAACTAATTCTATGAGGTAACTACCATTTATAACCTTTCCTACAAGGAAAGAGTTTATATTTCCTTATCACACTCCCTCAAGTTGGAGCATGATTAACAAGAATGTCCAACTTGCGAAGAAGATTACGAATTGTTAATTGTTAAAAGTTTTTTTAAAAGAAAACAAAATATAAAAATTCATGCTCCAGTAGCAGTAGAAGTAATCAATAACAGTAACAACGACCATACTGGTAGAACAATATTGTGGGCTACGCCGTCGGATTCGGGATTCAGCATGTTGAAAATCGGTAGAAATCATGCGACGGTTATGTTGAAAATTTGATCGATGGCTTGCGACATCAGATAACGGCATGCAACGGACGAAAATAATGATGTAACGACAAAAAAAGTCGGTGTGCTGCGACGGCAGATAGCGGAGAGCAGTGGGCGACAGAAATAACGAAACATCAACAAAATTTAGCGAGTTGCAGCAGCAAATTGCGGCGAGTAGTGGACAGTCGTGCTGCTTTGCTGGGGTTGGGCTGTGGAGGTTTTCGGTGGAGCAGTGGCGGTTCCCGACGGAGCAGCGGCAGTTTTTGGCGGTTCCCGATAGAGCAGCGGCGGTTCCGGACAGAGCAGCGGTGGTTCCCAACGGAGCAGCGGCGGTGAATAAGAAGAAATTCAGTAAGCTGCCACGTCAAAAGGGTATTATGGGTATTCATTTTTCAGCTTCTTTGTCAAGGACATTTTGGTCATTTTAGTTTTTAGTCATTGCCGGAATGTCATCGGTCAACACCGGAATTAGGGAGTTAGCCTATATCGACACAATATTTTTGAAAGTTAGGGTTAGATTGACACATAGAATAATTAGTTAGGATTATACTGGCACTTTCTGAGATTGCAAGGTTATATTGACACTTTCAGCCAAAAGTCAAGGTTATAAATGTATTTGTATGTGATATCGTTGGATTCGTTAAAACAAGTAGTTTCTAAAAGAAACTTTTTATTTACCGATATTCTACGTAGTTAAATATATTAACAGTCAAACGTGTGTGTTGGTAACCGTGAAAAAGATTCTATGTAATTTAATCTGGGACAGGACAGAGGGAACATAAATTTCTAAGCTTAATAGTTCAAACTGATATGGAGAATTTACGAAAGTTGACCATACTCAAATTTTACGGTTCAAATGACCAAGTAATTTATACATATAAAAACTCGAATTACTCATACAAAATATATCAAGTTCAAAAAAAGAAAACACCAAAATTCAAGTAGAAAACACAAAACAAGAAAAATAATTTATCAAATTATTAGGACAATTTACTTCTTACACCCCATATGTTGAGAATGCATAAATGTATTCAAGTTTTCTTTATCATCGGGGAGCTCTAGCAAAACAGTTATTCTTTTATGGATCTTCAATGAGAGTGCAAGAATAATAAAATTCATAAGAGTTGATTTCCATATCACTAATAGAAGACAATTTCCATATCACTAATATCCGTCCGCCGTTCGCCTGCGTTTTAGGCCCCTTGCATGAAGGTTTGGTTCCGCCACTGACCTCAGGTGATGATGCATTATATCTAACGCAACATTTCTCAAGATTTACATAACACTATTCAAATGTTCAAGTAACACTTTATAAACCGTTGTAACACTTTAATAAGTATTGCAAGAAAAGTGTCACGATGACTCTAATTTGTAGTAGTGTACTGCTACTGCTGCTACTAAATTTTAATCTCGTTCTATGTATGACTTATTTTCCATAACTCTTAATGATTAACATATTTCAAATCTTCTTCGCAAGTTGAACATTTTTTTTATCTTCATGCTCTAACTTAAAAAGAGATATTAAGGATATAGTAGTAGATGAAATCATTTCCTTATGGGTATGTTATAGATGGTAGTGTCCTTATAGTAATCATTTCTTTATAGGAAATGTTATACTCCATACGTTTCTCTATTTGTGGCATACGTACATTATTGAGATTTTTTTAAATGACATACTTTCCATTTTTAGCAAGATTCCTTCAATCTCATCCACTCATTCTACTTTTTTACTTTCTACATTCAATTTCATCCACTCATTTTCTTCATCTAAATCCAATAGCCTATACCTAGCGTGCTACTCTTAGTGAAACAGAGGGAGTATATTTTGTATAAGGGGAAGTTTCAGAAAAGGTGGCCTATTTTCAAATTATGGATAGGTCACTTTAATTTTCAACTTAAAGCTGTATTTTGCTAAAAATAATTGAAATATTATATTTTAAAAATTAAAACAAGTAATAATGTGTATTTTCTTGAAAGAAAAAGATTTCATTTCAAGTTACTGGAACACATCCAGAATCATTTGAAAAAGGAAATCTGGTGGCGATTCCCATACAATAGCTTCTTCAGAGCATAATTTTGCAAAGTTTGCTAAAGAGTGAGCATACATATTTTCTGATCTAGGTATCCAAATCGGATATGAGAGAGAGTTACTATCCCACAATTCATGAATTTCGTCTACCATACTTGCACAAGAAATGTCACTATCCATGTCTTCTCGAACCATTTAAATTATTCTCAGGGCATCCCCTATGAAATTCACGTTTTGCATGTGTAATTGCATGGCCAAACATATGGCCTCATGCAATGCTAAAACTTCTCCATTAGCAACATTATGCACGCCTGCAATAAGCCTTGATTTTACTTTAACAAATATTCCTTCAGCATTCAAGATCAACACCCCAATGCCTGCAACATTGCCTAGAGCTATCCCAGCATCAAAATAAACTTTGCACCCCGTTGACGGAGGTTTGAGTGACGAATGCGTGTCTAAGGCATCGCTTAATCTCTCCGGCCAACAGTTAGCATCACAAAAGGATTGTAATTGGGCTCCCACAGAGGCTGACAGGTGTGTCACATTCAGGTGGGAGTTTTCAAACACCTTGCGATTGCGTTGGAACCCAATTCCATCGCAGATCATAACAATCAACTCACTTCTAGCAACGTCTTCTTCCTCGATAAGTGTCCTAAACCATATTTTGCCTCAGTTTCTTCTTCTAGCAGTGATAGAATCCTCCAAGGTTGCAACTTTCCACACCTCTCTTGCATAAGAACATGTGAAGAATAGGTGGCTTGTCGTTCCATCCGAGTTGAACAAAGGGGGCAGAGAGGGGAGATTGTGAAGATTCTCTGTCGTAGGTAGAACATGGGTGGCGAGTCTCCAGGCAAAGTGTTTTGCCCTCTGAGGAATGTTCAGCTTCCATAGTCTTTTTCAAAAAATTTGGGGTTCGTTCATGGATGTTGGGAGGTTGTGGCAGAAGTCCAAGTCTTCGATCAAGACGTGATATGCTGATTTAACCGTGAAGTTTCTTGTCGCGGTGAAGTGCCAGCTCCACCTATCCGCTCCTTGCTGATTTCCAAGTTGCAAACCCAGAATTCTCTCTATGCTGTCAAAATGGGCATGCAGTAGATCAGTTTTCCATGTGAGAGTTTATGAATTTATCAAGTCGGCATCTCATGACAAAGTTGGTGGTACTCTATCCAAGTATTGTGGCATATACTTATTTTTCGTCCTGTGACTGTGTGTTTCATACAGCCAATTTTTAAAGCACCAACTCCCTTGAAAATGCTTCTCCACGCCCATGATGGTCTGCTTTAAAAAAATGCTTGAGCTTGCAAAGTACTTGTCCTTGTATACTCTCATAAGAAGGGGCACATGCCTGCTTGCTAAGTAGTGCTAAATTGAATGCTTTGAGATTTCGGAAGCCTAAACCGCCATTAAGTTTCACCCTTGACAATTTTTCCCATGAAGCCCAATGAATTTTCCTACCTGTCGTTGAAGATCCACCCCACCAAAATCTGCTGATAATAGCTCTAATATCATCCAGGACGTTGTCTGGAATATAGAAACAACTCATCGAGTAACTGTGAATGGCCTGCAAGACTAATTTTATAAGAATTTTTTCCCCGCTTTTGACATATTTCTCTCACACCATCCACCGTCTTCTGTCGAATACGATCCTTGATTTCTTGAAAGATTTCCATCTTGTTTTTCCCCATTTCTGACGGTAAGCCAAGGTATTTTCCATGGGAAACCACTTTCTGGGATTTTGAAAATATTGCAAATCTCCTGCCTTTTGTCCAGGGGAGTATTTGGGCTGAATAATATGCTAAACTTATCTGTGTTGATTCTCTGCCCGGAAATGTCCTCAAAAATATAAAAAGTACAGTATAAAATATAAAAAATAGTATAATATAAAAAGTACATGAATTAATCTTTTAATTTTTTTTATAAAAAATAAAGCACATCTCCGCAAGAGATGAGGAGGATTTCCAAACTTTTTGTAAATATACAAACCATACTCCATCTGTTTCTCTATTTATCGCACACTTACCATATTAACATGTTTTTTTTATATGGTACACTTTCTATTTT
>JAULKK010291401.1:0-13338 GCA_032355705.1 Rubia peregrina
CATATCTAGTATAATATTAATCATTTTATGAGAAAACACTTGAGAATATCTCACGTCTCTGTGGACGATCCGACTTGCCATTAGCTACTTAATTGTAGTTAGTAAGAAAAGGGGTGAAAATATCATCTTTGAGAGGTACGATGACGACCTCCCTTGATTTCGTGGTGGATTTTTTAGGGCATGCATTTGGATGTAAGAATCGAGTGTTATGTCTTTATCATGATTACAAGAATCGTAACCGTGTTGGTAATAGAGACATCATGAAACTTCACTTAGTTTTTAGAGGGTTTGCAAAAATATTATTTGGTTTAGATGTTTTATGATGAGAAGGCACCGCCAGAGGTGGTTCTAAGTAGTGAAGAAGAGTGTTTTGGAGATTTAAATTTAGATGACATGTGTGAGGAGGTTGTCGATGAATTTACGGAGAGGCTCGAGGTTTTATCAAATTTCTTAGGTGAGCAGGACAGGTCGTTGTATCCCGATTACAATAAGAGTAATACGGTGATGTCATGTTTGATGGAATTATTTAATATGAAAGGCCTTGATACATGGAGCAACACTAGCATGAACAAGTGGCTAAAATTATTGAATGAGAAGCTTCATGCTGGTAATGGAATGTCGGGCAACCTCTACAAAGCAAAGAGGATTCTATGTCTGAAGTGATTGGAGTATAAAAACATACATTCTTGTCTAAACGATTGTGTTTTGTACATGGGTGACTGGGAGAAGGAGGTGGCATGCACCGTATACCATGTGTCACACTACAAGAAAATGAGAAATTCAGTTTTTGATGGAGATGTTTTCGTAAAGTTCAGTAAATGTGTTCCTGTAAAATGCATGTGGTATTTTCCAATTATTCCGTGGTTGAGGAGGTTGTTCAAGAATGTCAATGATGCAAAGAACCTGACGTGGTAGATGGGAAGGGGTTCTCTTCAGGACGATGTGATCCGTCATTCAGCTGATGTCAATCAATGGAAGGCGAGGGCATTAACACATTTTTCTAGGGAAGACGAGGGCAGCTTGAATAAAAATGAGGCCATTAACGCATTAACTCATTCAAACTGCCCTCTAGGGAAGACGAGGGAAGACGAGGGCAGCTTGAATGCGTCTTACCTTACTAGGGAAGACGAGGGCAGCTTGAATGCGCGGAAGGATATGTTGGAGCTTGGAATTTGGTCCGACCTAGCCCCGTAGGTGCGAGGAAGCAAAATTACCTTCCTCCTACCCCGTACAATATGTCAGTGGATAAGAGAAGATCTGTTTGCGAGTGTATCAAAGGGATCAAGGTACTATCCGGATACTCTTCTAATGTTATTCGCTTTGTGAATGATGATTTGCGTATGAATGACTTAAAATCCCATGATTGTCACGTTCTCATTCAACAATTTATGGTTGTTTCCATGAGTGGTATTTTGGAGGAGGTTGTGTGATTTAGTGTTATGTGACTGTGTTTCTTCTTCAACTCCATTTGTTGGGAAAAAATATAAGCAGGGAGGCACTTGATGTGTTGGAGTGGGATGGGGTTTTAGTGTTATGTCAGTCGGATTTAGGGCTTAGGGAAATTCATCTATACGGTCCGGTCGGCATGCATTGGATGTACCCTTTCGAGCGGCACATAGGTGTTTTCAAAGGTTACGTTCACAATTGTAGCCGACGGGATGCGAGCATCGTGCAAAGGTACGGACCGAGGAGATCATTAAATACTGCACCACGAACTTAGTCAGAAATAAATCAGTAGGATTACCATAATAAGAGCACTTTGGAAAGAAGAATGGGGTTGCACGTTCTAAAGGTTCACTTCATACACCCTTCTATGCTGAGTTGATGACAGTTCACCTTTACGTTTTACAGAATAGTAGCGAAACTGTAATCTATGTTTGAGAGCACAGGTCGTATTTACAAGCACTGTATTCGGACTGGCCTTCAAACAGTATACAACTAGAGCATTCTTCCACATTTATGAATTGGTTTTATAATCGTTGCAATGTGAATGCATGCCTAGTAAACTTCATACCTTTGCAAGAAGGCCAAACTGCTGTCAAAAGATACATAGGGTATTATGTTAATGGATTCACTTTTGCAACAGCCGAAAAGGACAGCATGAACACAATGCAAAACAGTGGAGTTTACATTGAATCTGAATCGATGTGGCAGTCTAGAAGGAAATACAAAAACCCTATCGTGGCAGTGATGGCCATTTATGGGGTGATTGAGGAAATTTAGGAGTTGGACTATGTTGAGTTCAAAGTTGTGGCTTTCAAGTGCTGGTGGGTTGATAATGGAGTCAGGGTTCGTACGGAGAAACCCATGGGTTTCACATTGGAAGACCTTAATCTATATGGGTTCGAGGAAGTTCATCTTAGCTTCCCAGGCACGACGGGTTTTTTATGTCCAGGATCCTAGCAACGAGAGATTTTTAGAAACTACTTCTTACGATGATATCAACAATATCACATATGGTGATATTATTGTAAATATATCTCTTCAAATTTGTGGGTCAAACTTTGATAAGGAATATTGTGTGAAAAGTAAGTGTGCAATTTAAACAAGGACGGAGGGAGTATTGAAAATTATATGTTTATGTTCTTTTATTTAGGCCTACGTGTATGGTTTGATTTATGATATTTTATGATTTTCAATTGTTGTTTTGTTAGTTGTAGTTGATGTTTATAATTTTCAACTTGACATTTTGAAATTGATGTTTAATTTGATAGTTTAATTTTTATTACTGTTTAGTAATTTTTAGTTATTTTTTGTTAGTTTTAGTTGATGTTTATGATTTTTTAGTTTGACATTTTGAAATTCATATTTAATTTAAAAAATTATATTGATGTTTTTCATTTTTCAGGTGAGGTTTAGTAGATGAGTTGATGTTTTGTAGTTTTTTTTTGTTGACATGGACTGATATTTGTAGTTTTATTTTTATTTTCTCATGTTGATATTTTTCATTTTTCGGGTGAGGTTCAGGTGATGGAAGTTGATGTTTGTAGTTTTTTTGGTGATCTAGGTTGATGTTTGTAGTGTCTTTTTTCTCATGTTGATGGTTTTCATTTTCCGGATGAGGTGTAGGTGATAGAAGTTGATGTTTGTAAATTTTGGGTGATAAAGGTTGATGTTTGTAGTTTTTAAAAAATGTTAATTTAAATTTTGTTGATGTTTTATTATTTCTAGAGTCAAGAATTTATACTCTTGAGATACTGTAACTTTTTGGTTGATGTTTGTAGTTTTTTCTTCTCGTGTTGATGTTTTTTATTTTTCTGGTGAGGTTTAGTTGAATGAGTTGATGTTTTCTAGTTTTTTCGATGATCTATGTTGATATTTGTAGCTTTTTTTCTCTCATGTTGATATTTTACATTTTTTGAGTGAGGTTTAGTTGATATGAGTTATGCTTGTAGTTTTTTTTAGTAATATAGGTTGATGTTTGTGGTGTCTTCTTTCTCATGTTGATTTTTTCCATTTTCCAGGGTGAGGTTTAACTTATAGAAGTTGATGTTTGTAGGTTTTGGGTGATGTAGGTTTGTATTTGCAGTTTTTTTTTATTATTAAAAAATTGATAATTTAAGCTTTATTGATGTTTTATGATATTTATTTTATGATGTTATGGTTTTCAGTTGATGTTTGGTTAGTTGTAATACATATTTTTATTTTAAATTTGATTTTTTTAGTTGATGTTTTACGATTTTCGGTTCATATTTTGCTAGTTCTAGTTGTTGTTTATGTTCAATTTGATGATCATATTGAATTTTTGCAATTTTTAAATATTATTTTGATATTTTTTGAATTTTTTTCACATTGCAGCTGGAGGGAAAATGATGAAATTTTTCGGAGAAAAGTCCCTAGATAAAATATTGGAGATAGGTCTCTGAAAAATTATTAAACATAGGTCCCTAGACTTAGAATAGACTTAGAATTGCATAAAGGTCTATACCTAAAGTTTAGGCTGCCTAACATGAGACAATCTCATGGTTAAACACCATAAAATTTTAAAATTTTAATTTTAAAATTATTTAATTAATATTCTTTTAAATGTTAAAATTTAATTGTGAACTTTACTAGGAATGAATATAGTAAAAACTAAAATATATATAATTGAAAGATAAATCTAGGCCAAATATGTGTGTGTGTGTGCGCGCGCGCACATGTCAAAGTGAAAACCTCGACATGGGGGTATGAAAACGTAGGCTCTATTCGACGATGTCAATTAAAATTGCATCCACCTCAGATGGCTTCTAATGATTCTTGCGGTGGAGACATTATTTTGGCTTTGTGAATTCAAATAGGAAATTCACCAAACATATTCATCCATACCACTTAATTAGCCAATGGTCATCAACTCCCTTGTATGATAGCATAATGATACTATTTTCACTTTTTTTTATGTTAAACCCATGTTAATGGAAGGGATATTTATTAGGTTCCCCAATCATTAAGGCAAATAGTAATTTTACAAATATATGCTTCAATTGTGACTTTGAAGACTTTGTTCAAAAAGATATCAATAGGTAACACAATTGCCTAATCAAGACTCTACAAGGGGCTCTTTTGGAGGTGATTACATCTCACACACCTCCACCCCTCATGTGAATGTGGTGAGATGGCTAGAACTCCAAATAAGAAACAAGTGAAAATGAATGTGTCCTCTAAAGTTTGCTTTACATTCCATTTGTTTCTGAAACATTGAACTCTTATCTCTTTTCTGTGGCAGTAGCATCTCCCTTCCATTACTCATATTCAAGCAAAAACTTATGTCTATATCTGTTATCCTTGTTTTGTAATCTAGAACATGGCTCATTTGCCTTTTGTTTTCACCTCAACACCTGTAGACAAAGATAAATAATCAATACCATCTATTTAAACTAATCTGATGGCCGATAGTTGGATGTTATCTAGGTGAATTAAACCTTTTGTTCTCTGATCCAAGTCTTGAAAGTTTAGGTTCCTTGGTTGGGATTTCATTGCTAGTTTGCTTAGTTTGTCAGCTACTAAGTTTCCCTCTCTGAGTGTGTGTGTGTGATTGTTATATGTTTGAATTTCAGAGAAATATCATGAGCAAGATGAAAAGACTCCCAAGGTGCTTTTGAGGGATCATTTATAGTTTGTATCAGAGGCCATCAATCAGATTCTATAGTTATGACTCCCAGGTGTAAGGTTGATGCAAAAATGAAGCCCTCTTGCTTAGCTATTAGTTACGCATTTAAAATAGATGAACAAATATTATTTATGAGAGATGTAGCTAGAAAAGATCCATCAAACTTCCTAATTATGATTCCTATGCCACAATTGTTACTGTTTTTGTGCTAGGCACCATCCACATTAACCTTAAATCCATTATCCGGTTTTATCCAAATAATGCATTTAATAGTTGGTTTTGGTCGAGGTATGAGAGTGTGCACAAGCCTTAGGTTAACCCATATTTGGTCATCTATGCTCTTCGAAAAGACTAGTTTAGCATGTAAGGTCAAGAAAATGTCATTTTTATGTTAAGAACAATCGAGTTGCACAGCAACTTAATATCATAAAAATGAGTCTATTTCTGGCTTTCCAAAGATTCCAATAGATGAATGATGGTATTAGAATTATTAGTCTTGTGGATCCAAGTGTTACCAGTCAGAGACCAGTAATGGGACAATCTGTCAAATATAGAATCAAAATTTTGGGATCTAATCTGAAGCACAGTATCAAAGTGCTTCCATGCTTTCAAAGCTAAGATACATGAGTTGAACCAATGAGATAAAGAATCAGAGTTGAGACATCCAGGGCATTTAGAAGCAAGACTAATCTTTGAGAAATAATAATGTCATCAAAAGGTAACAAAGCATTTGCAAGCTTCCACATAAACAAAGAGATTTTTTCGGAAGTGTACTGCACCGCACATTATTTAGAATTCTAAGCTTTGGTTTATTGTAGCTTACGAGATCATAAGCAGGTCTGAAACTAAAATCCTCTTTTTGGGATGGCATCCAAATGAGTCTATCATGTCTGTGTAGATGAATTTGAGCTTCCTGCAAGAAAGAGAGGATATTATTTGGCAGATTTTACAAGGTAGTAAGGTAGGTATCCTTGTTAAAGATAAATAGAGAAATGGTTAGATCAAATGGAAAAATATCAGGTGTGTTCCAGTGATCTTGAATAGGTCCAAAACCTATCCAATTTTATGTTTAAAAAATTAGCAGAGCCACAACCATGAATAACTGTTGTGTTTGATTTTGTAATATGATTAACCTCTACAATTCTCTTCCAATTTTGATATTTTCTTTGGTTTAGGGGGATAGACCAGAGGAATTGTGTCCAGTGAGTTTTTCCTAGCTGAAACTTCTACCAAAGTTTCAGTGAATAGGCTTTAATGATATGCTTAAAGTTCCTAATCCCTATTCCATTCTAATCTAGTGGAAAACACATCTTGGGTAGGCTCCTCCACACTTTTTTTATCCTTATTATCCTACTGACCCCAAAAGAAATTATTCATGTTTCTTTTTAACTTAGTGATTACTAAGTTAGGAGTTTCATTACAGCCCAAAGGTGATGTGAGATTAAGAACATCACTGATTTTATAAGTGTTAACCTACCAGCAATGCTAAGCCATTTGTTTTTCCATAAGTTTAATTTTCTATCGTAATGCTCTAACAAAGGCTAAAAGTGTATTGATGTTGTTCTTCCTATGTAAATAGGGCAGCCAAGGTAAGTGAAAAGGGAAAAAAACCTTTTTGACTCCCAGTAAGTGTCTAATCATATTCTCTTAACCCTGAGTAGCATGTTTACTAGTATAGTAGTCAGTTTTATCAAAATATATTTTTTGCCCACTGGTTGACTGAAAAACTTCTAGGAAGGCTTTTAGTCTTTGTAAAGTTTGTCTAGTGGCATGAAAAAATAAAATAGTGTCATCTACATAACTGGGATGAGATAAGTTTAAAGTATATACTGGCAGTTTGAAATATCTCATCTTGTTATTTGCAAAACATAAATGAAGACTTCTACAGAAAGATTATGAAAATAAGTTAAAGTGAATAGGGGAAAGAGGTTCTCCTATTTGATCCCCCTAGTTGCTCTAAAAAAATTGGCCAGTTTAGTATTAATAATCACAGAGAATAAGGCTAAGGATAGGTTAGTAATAATTAAAGTTATAAAGTATTCAGAAAAACCAAACCTATTTAGAATAGCCCTTAATAACCACTTGACCTTGTCAAAAGCCTTTGCTAAGTCTAATTTTAATATACAGCTAGGTGCCCCTGATTTATTGTTTAAAAATCTTGTCATCTCCTTAAGGTAAATGGCATTATCAACCATTTCACTACCTTTTAAGAGGGCTGACTGATGTTTAGAAATCAAGGCACAAAGAAACTCGGATATTCTCTAAATTAATAGTTTAGAGAAGATCTTGTTTGTGAAGTTAGAGAGTGAGATTGGTCTATAGTGTGAGAAAGAGTTAGGTATTTCTTTCTTTGGAATTAAGCATGTCCATGTGCTTGATATTTTGGGTGGAATGGTTTTACCATTCATGAAGTCAAGGGTTGCATCTAATAAGTCAGTAGCTATAGTATCCCAATTTTCTCTGAAAAAATAATGGTTTTCATTTCTACTAGAGTGGGTGCCTTAGTCAGCTTTTTATTGTCTAGCTCAGTTATGATACTCGGTATCTGGCTCATGAAATGAGGAAGAAAACAATCAGATTGTGTGTTTTCCTCATCGGTTAGGAGTGTCTGATAAAAGCTAATAACTTCATATTCAATTAGTTCTGGATCTTCAGTCCATGTACTATCAGATTTCCTCATCTTAGTTATGTTCTTCTTTAATCTCTTTTGTTTGACTAGGGCATGAAAATACTTAGTATTTTCATCCCCTTCATTTAGCCATTTTAGGTTAGCTTTCTGTTTCTAGAAGAGCTTTTCTTCATTTAGTGTTTTCAGAAGCTGGGCATTCCTATGGTTTAACTCAATTAGGTCAATTTGGGAATTAGAAGTGTCATAGGCAATTTCTTGTTGTCTCACAATTTTTTCAGCTTTTATTATGTTTGTATTAATGTCTCCAAAACTCTCCCTATTCCATTTTCAAGCTCCATTTTCAGTCTTTTTAGTTTCGAGAAGAAAATGTTCATTCCTGTTTCCCTGATTTGTTGTGACCAGTTGGATTTAACTAACTGTTTAAGATCCGGTCTAGATAGCCACACATCTAAAAATATGAATGGTTTAGGGACTGGGGATAGTCTACTACCTATGCTTAGTAACAGGGGACAGTGATCATATGTGTTTTTGTTCAGGATATGCACAGTACTGTTGGGGTAGTTATCCATCCATTGAGTATTTGCTTAATCCCTATATAGTCTCTCTACAGTAGGGGGTTTTCTAAAGTTTGACCATGTAAAAGTATTTCCCAAAGTTTAAATGTGTGTGAGCTGACTCTTACTAATAAATTTACTAAAGTGTCTAATGCTACTTCTATTTGGACAGTTTGGAAACTTGTATTCTTATATAGACTCCATATCATTAAAGTCCCCCCACCAACATTCTATTTGTGTCCTAATGTGATAAAAGGTTAACTCCATAGTAAGTTCCTAGTTTTTCTATTAGTTGAGACATGTATACAGTAGGTACACATGTCAGACTGAAAGGAAGAGTTAAAGATACAAGTTTTGGTGTACTATCCAGTTTCTGCTACAATTTGTATTTTGAAACCGGAGTTCCACATTAGCCATATGTTATTATTTACAGAGTTTTGATGGAAATCAAAGTTTAATCTCATTTTGTAGATTAAGCAGAAATCTTGGTTATGTTTTGGTTCAAGGATACATAAGATGTGAATTTTATGTATCCTTGAACAGTTTTTTAAGCCTATCTATAGATGTGTCAAGGCCTCTTAAGTTCCAGACTAGCATTTTATTATTGATGGTCTTATCAATCATGATAACTAGTTGGATTTTCTTTTTTTTGATGTAGATCTTAGATTCATTTTATTAAGCTTATTAAACAGAGTTATTTTCCTGGTATTAGTAGGTTCATGATTTTTATGTTTTGGGTTAGGATTACTTACTTGCTCTAGTTGTTGCACTCTATTACTTGACTCACAGTTGTCTCCTGTTTCTCAAATCTCCTCAATGCTTAACAGATTGAACCTGTTTGTGTTTTGAGGGATGGACCTGCATGAGTTTAGGAATAGATTGTTATTTTCATGATCTGAAGGAGGGGAGTTTAAAGAGATACATGTTAAGTCATCTTTTGCATGTTAAAAAATATTTATTAGATCTTCTTGTGATTTGATGATCAATTCCTCATTTGTGAGAGCCTGATCCTCTGTTGGGGTGCTGTCTCCAGAATCTGAGATAGAAGTTGTGGTATTTCCATATGTTTAGAATTTTTTTCATTGGTAGTTCGGGACAGATCTCCAGTTTTGATTATTCCAGGTTCAGGATGGATAGAAGAGACATGGACAGGAGGTTCTTGATCCTCAAACTCTTTTTATTTCTCATCTATGGTACTACCATACCCTTTAACTTTCATATCAATAGGCTTAAGTTTTTCTGGGTTTGTAATTGGGATTCTACGATCGGGAACATGTTTAGTGGCCGACTCTGGATGCTTAATTTTACATTTCTCAATAGAATGGCATATATTCTTACAATGGGGGCAATATGAGGGAATATTATCATACTCTATTGTATCTTTCATTGTCCATAGTTGAGCCTAACCTGATGTGGTTGAGGATTTGGGATTGCAGGTCAACCTCGACACAGATTTTCAAAGTTGATGGCTTTGTAAGCTTCTCTATTGCCTGATCCATCTTGATGTATTTTCCAATTTTATTCCCAATTGCTTCAATTGCTAGGACGTTGTAATAGTACAGGGGAACGTTTCTGATTGTGAGCCAAGTTAGGACAATGGATTATTTGTTGTTTGGCTTAAAATCTGGTGTCCATCGTAAAACCCTCATCGATATTCCATTGAAAGCCCAAATACTCTTTATCCAGCATCTTTGGAAATTCTCCTTGTCTTGAAAACGTATTAAAATGTTCTTGAAATCAACTACTCCTAATAGGTAGCACCCATAGAAATCCACTATTTTAACGTCGCCCTCAATTCTTTCCATGGTGGGTCATTCTTTGAGGAAGTTTTCGATGAGGGTATTTGCGTAGTGGCTTGATAGTTGTTGGATTTCATCCGATGAGAAGAGCACTAATGATTCCCCTTAAATTGCAGAGTTGGGTTGAGATTGGGTGTTACTGTGAGGGATGTAGTGATTTCACAGCAACGCCTGAGCGAAGCTCAGCTTAGCCGCCATAGCCACGTGGTTAATTCAGGTCAAATCGTTTACAGCGTATATTTTGGTGAAACAGAGGTGGCGGTGATATGGCCGTTATGGTGGATGTACGGTGACGTTAGAGGAAAGAGATGCGAGAAAAATGGGGATGAGAGAGAGCGTAAAGTGAAGCACTAGCTATAAAGATCATGATGAGACTATTTTCACAAATGATAATTACTTGTTAATCATTTTTGTTATGGTAAAATACTCAAATGATTTTTTTACGTGAATACAATTTATACATAAAAGAGTCTTATAACTACCAATTTAGTAAATTACTATTATTCTCATTATTCATTAATATAGTATAAGAGTTTTTGTTGGGTCATTGTATCGATAATGGAACTTAATTTGGCCAAATATTGAGTCGTGAAATGTTTTCATGTATACACGTTATGAGATGTATTGAAGATAACATTAAGCGTTATTCGTCTGGGGTTTTTGCCAAAAATAAGAAAAGGTAGATCTGGATCATTTTAAAAGCATAACCTATCATTTTCTTTTCATTGTTATCTTCTTATAATTATTTTTTGTTCGGTTACTTTTTATTCAATTTGGTTCAGTTCAGTTTGATTCAGTTCCTTTTGTTTTGATTCAATCCACTTCATTTTGATTAAGTTTATTTCAGTGTGATTCATTTCAGTTTGGCTTTATTCAGTTCGGTTCATTTTGATTCAATTTAGTTCAAATTGATTCAGTTCAGTTCAATTCGATTCAGTTTGGTTCAATTCAATTCGATCTGGTCAATTCGATTCATTTTAGTTCAGTTTGACTCAATTCAGTTCATTTTTATTCAGTTTAGCTCATCGACAATTAATTCAATTTAGTTTAGCTCCAATTAGTTCATCTCACCTCTAATCAACTCAGCTTAACTCCAAGCAACTCAACTCAACTCAGCTCAATAATTCTTAACTTTTCTCAACTTTTCTCAACTCAGTTCAGCTCAACTCTTCTCAGCTTTTCTCAGCTCCAGTAAATTCAGGTCAGCTCCAATCAACTCAACTCAGTTTTTCTCAACTCTTCTCAGATTTTCTCAACTCCAATAAATTCAATTCAATTCAACTCAACTCAACTCAACTCAACTCTGTTTCAACTGAACTGGACATGGTCTAACCCGCTTAAAAGTATTATGATAGGTATAACTACTCCTTTCATCCCAATTAGAGTTGCACTTTTGCTTTTTGCATGTTGTTCAAGAGACATGTTGATCGTTAATATGTTTATTTGCATATAATAACGACAAATAAAAAATTTATTTTAGAAACTACTTGTTACGATGAATTGAAAAATATCATATACGATGATATTATTTTTCATATACCTATTCAAATATATGATTAAATTTTGATGGAGAATAGTGTTCAAAAAGTAAGAGTACAAGTTCAGATAGGACAGAGAGAGTATAAATTTTATTTTTCCTCAGTGGTAGAGCTGTCATCTCTGACCCGAATTTCTGACCCGATCTGGACCGACTCGATCGAAATTTGAACCTGATCCTGACCCACAAAATATTGACCCAAACCCAAACTCGATTCTATCCGAACTCAACCCGAAATCCGATTCTGACTTGATAATGTGGGTCCAAACCCAAACCTGAATCGACCCGAACTCAACCCAAAACCCGATTGTGACCTAATAATTCAAACCCTGAATTCTAATTTTTCTCAAAATTCTGACACTATCTTTAGAGATAGAGACACCAAATTAAATTGAGACCCACCAAATAAAAATTTCTAGCTCCACCCCTACCCAGCACTGACTTACAGGTGAGGTGCCTATGTACCTGTTTTAGTAGTGTAACCCAACTCGACATGACCCGAGGAACACTACAGACCCGTCAGAAGCTGACTTGACATTTACCCGATCCAACTTGACAAACAGACTTCGACACTTTTCAACCCAAACACGTATTGATCCGACTCGACTGAACAAATAGGTTTTAACACTTTTCAATTCAACCCAACCAACAGACTTCAGTCTGTTTCACCCGAACCCCTTTCGACCAGACTGGACCTGACCCCGACAAACCGATTTTGACCGATTTCAGCCCAAGCCATTTCAACCTGAACCTGTTTCATCGAACCTGACCCGAATAACTAAATTGACGACACTACTTAGTGGTATACTTGTACTTTGAGAATCGGAGACATACTCCCTCCCACTAGTAATGAAAAATTATTATTTCCAAAGTCAAATTTGATAAACTTTAACCATAGATATAAATTAATCTACTTATATATAATAAATATATCATGTGAGATATTGTTGAATTCATCTTAACATATATTTTCTAAATATTAATTTTTTAATGCAAAATCAGTATATGTTGTCAGAGATATTAGTGGTCAAATATGATTATTAAAGATTATAAGAAAATAAATATATCATTACTCCTATGACGAAAAATGAACAAGAAGAAGAAACGGTCAATATCTAAAGGCAAAGGCAGTAAAAAGTAAAGGTTGCGGAGTACTACTGTACTAGAGTGACTTCTGGATATGACATAACCCAACTCCATCGTCACCGTTAACAAGACCTAAAAGGTAATATAAACGGTCCAGATATCAAGTTGAGGTTTTCCATACTTACGTGTTCATTGCGTGGCCGCGTAGGCAAGAACAGGTAAAGTTCACTCGGCCCCGCCACGGGCTCCACACATTTAACCTTTTAACGCTTTTCACCCACTACAGTACCACAGATTAAAACCTCAAATACTTTATAATTATAGTAAGGTTAATCCTAAATTAATTAACGTTAAATATGGGGAAAATTATCAAACCAACCAAAACAATGCATTTACGCGGTCCAAATTCCGAAACCGCCCCAATATATAATCCTCTCGCCTTCCTCGTAGGGTTCAACATTCTCCTCCTTCTCTGCACTTTCTCTCTCTACAACGCCTCAATCCCTTAATTTCTCTCTCCAACTCTTGAAAACAATAGTTTGAATTTTGTGGGCAATTTTTATTTTTATGTGAGTGAAGAAGAATGCCAGCAACAGAATACCAAGGTGCGACGTCAACATTTGCGAGCTTCGGGCGTTCGATTC
>JAULKK010291419.1:0-13337 GCA_032355705.1 Rubia peregrina
TGGATTTGGAAAGGATTGTAATGTATTTTGGGAATTGTGTGTATGTACACACGAAGTTAGTGGGAAGTGGGAGTTGTAGTCAGGAACTGAATTTAGTGGGGGCGAGATTTTCGTTCATCGTGAAGACTGGGGGGGACTTTTGTTTCTTCGTGGTTTATGTTCACATGAGGAATTATATATATAATACTCCCCATGTGAACATCGTTTAACCCCACAGCTTATAGGTTGGGTCTAGGGGTTTCGACGACGGCGAGGAGAATGGGAGACAGCGTTGAGTAGGTGATGACGATGGAATTGGAAAATGAGGAGGAGGGGAGACGACTATGGGTGAGCGGCGACGAGAGAGATGGCAGAGGGTAATGGAGATGGGGGATGGGATGAGTTTTCGGTGCTGGTGAAGGCGGGGAGATGAGGAGAGCGGCAATGAGAGGGAGGCGGCTGCGAGGGGAAAAAGAGGCGAAGGTGGGTGGTAGGCTGGGAAAACAGGCTGTTTGAAATGGGCTGGGTGGCTGTAGAGAAGGGATGAGCGGCGAGCGATTGACGAGATTTATTGATTCAACGATTTGGGGGTTGCTGTGGGGTGGGGCTGAGCGGCGAACGGGCTAGAGGTGGCAGAGGGCGGGTGACTGGTAGTCCCAGGCAGGAGGTGGTGGCGGGCGGGAGAGAGGAAGAAAGAAGACTAGGTGAAAGGAAGTTTGTATTTTGTTTTTCTTGAAGAGGGATAAAATGTGGAAAATGATTCAGCTGATCTCAGAATTCATCTGGTCAATGTCAGGATAAGAAAGTTTGGCTATATCGGCACAATTTTTTCAAAAGTTAAGGTTATATTGGCACAAAAAAATTAGTTAGGGTTATATTGACACTTTCTGAAATTGCTGGATTATATTAACACTTTTAGACAAAGTTAGGGTTATAAATGTATTTATCCCAATAATCATTTTTATATAAAAGGGAAGATTTAGGATAAAAAGAAAATGGGTTATTTTACATTTATAACCCTAACTTTAGGCTAAAAGTGCCAATATAACTTTGCAATCTCAGAAAGTGTCAATTTAAACCCAACTAATTATTGTATGTGTCAATCTAACCCTAACTTTCGTAAACTTTGTGCCGATATAGCCGAACTCCCTAATTCAGGCATTGACCAAATGAATTCTGACACGATCATAAGATGAAATGAAAAAACACCCTTATAATAACCTATATTTCTTTCCTCAAAACCTAATGCTGCCTTTAGGTTGCCGTTGCCAAGCTCCATCGTCGCCGCCATCAAGCTCCGGCGCCGTCGTCGTGCTCCCTCCCTCCCGCTACTTCTTTCCATTCTTCCCCGTAACCACAAGCCCTTCTACTCCCCACCGCTGCCGCTCTCCTCCTCCCTCTCCCCAGTGCTACTGCCTCCTCCTCCCTTTCCTAGTCGCTCTCACTGTTATGACCCCTAGCGCCTCCTCCCTCTCCCCATAGCCACAACCACACCCCAGTATCGCCACCTCCTATTCTCCACAGCCACACCTTAGCGCCTCCTCCCTAAAACTGTCGCACAACCACCGCACACAGAGAGATATGACGGGGATCTGGGAACGACATTGCTGGAGTACGCCTCTCATTGTCGCGCAATGCCTCACCATATGCCCGCATCTCCTCGAATAGCACAGTGACGCTGCTGATTTGCAGAAGCATTCTTTAAGCCCTAAAAATCAGGATCCACCCATTAAATCAACCGGAGGAATTGCAGAAAGCATCGGAGGAATGGTTTACCTTTTTACCTTTTTATAGAGTTAGGGGTAAAATCATCTTTTTATCAAAATCAGGTCAAATGAATGTTGACTAAAAAGGTAGCGGGGTCAAAGGTTATTTTGATAATTTCTAAAATTACAGAGTTATATTAACATTTTTTTATACTTTCTGAAATTACAGAGTTATATTAGTATTGAAAATAATGGCAGAAGAGTGGCAAGAAGTCAAAAGGAAGTGGGCAGAAGATTGGACCAATGTCAAAAGGAGCTGTAATATGGGCATCAAAAGTATTCCCGTCTGTCTACGTTTTTGAAACTTGAATTCGAAAGTCCACCTCCAAACGCAACAGCAGCAGAAGGAGGTGCAGAGGTCAGTGGTACTATCAACTTTGATTTTACGGTTCCCCAGAAATAAAAGCAAAGTGTAGACCACAGTACTACACCAAACACCACCACCACCACCACCACTCGTCTCTCATCATTTCATTTCAACATTCATGGACATCCCCTGTGAATTTCTATCTTTTTCTATGAATATTCATATTTTTTTCTATGAATTTCTTGTAATATGACATTCAAACACTCCTTGTTCCATACTCCATTCATCCCACTCTAAATTACTTATTTACTTTTTGAGAGTTAAACTTTACAAACTTTAACTCTAAATATAAATTAATATATAAATAATAAATATATAATGTGAGGTATTGTTACCATCTATTTTTTAAATATCAAATTTTATGGGATATTATTATATGTAACTAGAGATATTTAAGGTCAAATATGTTCATCGAATATTCCTACCAGCGGATGTTGGTGGTAAAAGAGGCATTGACGTGTGGTTTGTTGACAGGGGCATTTTAGATTTTTCCCATCTCAAATCGAAATCAACCCTTTCTCTAGATGCAGAAAAAGTTGGAATAGAAGAAATACTTTGATTGGGAAGGCTTAAAAATGTGTTAGGTTCACTTATGAATTATTTTATTTATAAAATTATATGTTTTAATATATTTTATAAGTTAAAGTATGTAATAAGGTATTCCTTTGGGGAGATTCGATAAAATTAAAATGATACAGAGAAGATTAGTAGGGTTCTTACACAACACACATAAAATACTCCATCAGCCCCACTTTAAATTGCTTATTTACTTTTTCACGGTCTTCAATGAGTATGTTTGACCGTAAATATCTCTAGTTACATATAATAATGTCTCATAAAAATGATATTTATAAAATAGATGGTAAGATAAATTTAACAATATCTCACATGATATATTTATTATTTATATATTAATTTTTATATTTATAGTCAAAGTTTACAAAGTTTGACTCTCAAAAAGGAAATAAGCAATTTAGAGTGGGACGGGTAGAGTATGTTGTAGAACCACTAGAGGGAGTATTTATACTAGGGCAAAAAATATTTATAATTCTAACTTTTGATCGAAAGTGTCAATATAATTATATAATCCTACAATCTCATAAAGTGTCAATTTAACCCTACTAATTGTTGTATGTGTCAATCTAACCACAACTTTCAAAAAAAATGTGTTGATATAGCCAAACATCCTAATTCTAGCATTGACCAAATGAATTCAGTCATGACGAATAACTGAAATGACAAAAGTACCTCTCATAACAAACCTTTCTTCTTCTTCAAAACCTAATGCAGACAAACCTGCCTCTGATCTGCTCCGTCACCTCACAACCACTGCCACCACCGCCCAACCTCTCAGCCAGCGTCTCCCACCATCACTCGAGACTATGGATTTTTTTCTCGCCACCGCCAATGCCCACCACATTGTTCGCACCTTCTCGCCACCACCACCGCCCTCGATTCACCAACTCTGCCGCCGCCCTTGATTTACCACCCTACGCCCCCAACCGATTAAGAAATTATAATTATATTAAGATATTAAGTGGAAAAGATTACTATTTAATAAATATGACCCGATCCCGTGATGTATGATTGAATGAAAGGGATTCCTATTTTAAGCATCCTATTATCTCAATTAAAAGGAGTCATAGAAAGGACAAGTTCAAAATCACGATCAATTCCTTTTTCAAACCCTGCTGCAGCTGCCCGAGCCCTCCCCGCATGCCACAAATGACCCATGAATAAAAAGAAAACTTAGGTAGAGACCTACGGGGGAAGACGGAAATGGGGAAACGGGAATGAGAAACTGTTAAACGACCAAACGGGGAAGATGATGGGGAAATGGGAGAACTCGACAGAGAGATTCTGTACACGACGACAAGAGTGTAGTTAAACTAGGCGGAGATATTTGGGGGGGAAAGGAAATCCAGCCAAATCGTCTTTTTATTAAGGAATTCCTCTTCTTCATTTTTTATATCTTTATACTCAAAGGTAAAATAATATTTTAACTGGAAGACGATAATTAAAAAGTCAATAGAGTCAAAAAATTGGATTCATAAGATTATATTCCCAAATTCAATCAAAGGTTAAATTATTTTAGACAACTATTTTTGTCCCAAAATACCATCTTTTACCATATTTTGATATTCGAAAGCAAAACCACGTTTATTTAGTACCCTACATATACGAAGTGAAAATTTCAATTCTCAAAACCATTTTTTGTGTGATTTTCATCTTTTGATCCCCCAACAAAAAATATATTTTTAAGATGAAAACATAAAAAAATTAATTTTGGGACCGAAAATGTCACTTTGAATATGTGATACTAAACAAACGTGGTTTTACCTCCGGGAATCAAAAGATAGTAAAAGATATACTCCCTCCGGTTCTCTAACATTAGCACACTTTCTTTTTTGTGATGATTTTTTAATATTGGCACATTTCCTTTTTTGGCAAATTTTAGATTGTTTTCATTCACTCATTTTACTTTTTACCATTTCAACGAATTCTCAACCACTAATTATACCTTCCTAAATCCTTGTGCCAAAAATAAACGTGCCAATGTTAAAAATCGGAGGGAGTAATATTTTGGGAGAAAAACAATTTAGTCATTATTTTATTACTTTAACTCAACAGTACTACGTTATTTGTCACCGAATGGACTCAATTTTTTTTCTTAAGACTTTCGTACAAAAAGCAAATGAAACGACAACCATGAATCGACCAATTGCATGACAATCAACATTATTAGTACAACTATTTGTACATAGTGATACCACCTCTCTTCTTCTTCGAATCATCACAACTCAAAACCCATAAAAGCCAAAAGCAAAATCCCCAACAAAATCTCACCCCGTTGCTTCAGACCTCTCTACCACATCATTTATTCTCACAGATTGCCACCGACTTCCGAACTATGTACCGGTACGCCGCCACCTTTCTCCGGCGAGAGGCGGTGTTGTCAACCAGTAGCACAAACTTTCCGGCCTCCCTCGGGGTGAAGGAGTTGTGGACGGCCGCCTCACCAGCCGGAATCCGGCGTGTTTTCTCCACCGCAATGGTGTAGCTGCCCTCTCCCTTGGGCACAAACTCCGCGCTATACTCCACCTCCCATCCTCCAACCACCAGGTCCCATGAAATTGTTGCCCCGCCCTACACCATAAAACTAATTAAAACATATTTTTAAATTCAGAATTACATGCTACTAAAAAATACTCCATCTGTCCCACTATTAAGTTCCAAGTTATTTTTTCACGGTTTTCAATGAACATGTTTGACCGCAATTATTTCTAGTTATATAATAATACCACATAAAAAATTAATATTTAAAAGATAGATGTTAAGACAAATCTAACACATGATATATTTATTGTTTATATATTAATTTATATTTAAGGTTAAAGTTTGTAAAGTTTAACTTAAAAAAAGTAAATATGAAGTTTAAACTGGATGGAGGGAGTACTCTAGTACTCTGTTTTTCATAAAGCTAGCACAGTTATTTAAAGAGCTGTTCTTTTACGAATTGAAATGCAAAGTTATTTTGAAAAGAGTAAAAAAATAATAAGTAATTGAGAATAATTAATTTTGTACTATAGAAATAAGGCAAAATCTTGAAAAATACCATTTTTCCATAAGTCAGGGTTTAATAAAAATAATAAGAAGTTAAAGGTCTTAGTTACAATATTAAAATTTTATTATGCAACGTGTAGAAATTATAAAGTTTCTAACCCGATTCAGACAATCCAAATTTTTTATCTTCATTTATTTTAATTTACACTTTAAATCTTGATTTTTTTCATAACTTATAGAAATAACATTTTTGAAGAGACGAACTCTAGAAATAATGTAAAATTTCAAAAAAAAATTAATGAAAAAAGGTATGCCTACACTGAGAATAACAGATGACGTAGTATTCCCTTGTGCTAAATTAATATTCAATATAATACTATTCAATTATTAAAAATCAATCTTACTTGACTAAAAAAACTGCTCCATCCATCTGGTTCTCTGTTGTGAAACAATTACTTTAATGAAATGTTTTTCTTTAAATAACACATTTTTCATTTTTAATAAGATTTCTATAATTTCAAACACTAATTTTTACCTTTTGTTTTATATATCCAATTTCATCCATTCATTTTCTCCGAGCACCTAAATCCAAGCACATAAACCATAACTATGGTGACACTATTAGTAAAGTCTCAATCCAAGCACCTAAATGACACTATTAGACCATGTTTATCCATGAACCAAACCAAACCAAACCAAAATTTAAATTAAATATTATATTTCTCATTCACCTACACAACCTCCATCCAACTAATTTATTTCTTATGAAAGGTTTATCAATGACCCAACTCAATCAAAAATTTCAACTCCTTTTATATTATTCTAATACCAAATATAAATAGTATATTTTTAAATAGTAATTAAATATTATAATATTTAAATAAAAAGTAGAATTTTGGGAAAGATCATTTTTCCATAGTCTTATGGAAAGACGAATTTAATTAGAATACTAAAAAAAAGTAAAAGTTGTAATCACAATATTAAAATTTTATTATAGAAAGTGTAGTAGTTATAAAGTTTATGACCCGATTAATGCAACTCAAAATTTTTATCTTTATTTTTTTAAAATTTGCAGTTTAAACATTGCAATTTCCATTACCTAGGGAAATACCATTTTTCAATATATGGACTTCATATATATATAAATATTTTGAATTTATAAATACATTTTTAATAATTAAAAATATAATAAACTAAATCATGAATTTATAGAAATAACTTAAATTAGTTACTTGAAAATGAATTCACATTAACTACTAAATATGTGATAAGTGATGATTTCTCATATTTTAACCTTGATGGGCCCGGCAACCTCTCCTCATGCGGGGTTGGTTTTCACACCTGAAAATGGTAAGGTTGGATAACTAATTTTGTTTTCCCTTTATTTTCAATTTGTTGGGGATGACTTTCTGAAAAAGAGTACCGATAAACGTGGTCTTTAGTAAAATGGAGGGAGCATTAATATGCTATATATATAAGTAATTATATTATGTTGTGTATATTTATACTAGTTAAGTTTCTCTAAAATATTAATATTTTATATTTAATTATACATAATTAAAATTCCTAACGATGAAAAACTTTCGATAAAAACTTTATCATCAAATATCAAACGGTTAGGGTTTAAAATGGACAAAAGAATGCATAACTTCGATCAGTATTATCCATTAGAATAATAACGAGCGATTATGGAGCAGTAAAACATTGACTACAAGTGCAAGGATAGACCGTGAAATTGTCGGCTAAAGGTTAAAAGCAAAAAAGGTAAATTAGTGAATGATTGTTGCTCACATTAATGTACATCTCTAAAAAGAACACCACAAGAGAACATTATTGTACAATGGCAGCAATTCAAATTTCAAATTTACCTCGATGCCGTCGATCTGAATATTAACCTTTTCTCCACTTTTCACAGTGAACTCCGACGCCGGTTTCGTCGGCCCGCCGTGCGCGTCTTCCGGCCGACTCAGCCCTCCGTACTGCTCCGGCACCTCCTCCGGCCTAATAAATCTGCACAGAAAACGACATTCACATCATCATTAAATACTCCTAAAAGGACAATGCAAAAACCAAAACCCAAGATGCGTGTACGAGAAAACATAAGCAAAGGCACTGACTTGTAAAGAGTCTCGGCCGCGTTCCCTTCCTTGGAGATCACAAACTTGCTCTTCGTTCTCTGTGTCATGAATGGGCTGAACATGGAGTACAGCATGCTGAAGTACCATGGCACATTTATGAATATCTGCAACATCATTAATAAATTCAGCCCTTCATATCTCAGATTCGTAAAGAAAAAAAGACATGCGAAGCAAGTGCACCTTGCGCGCAACCATTTCAGGGTAGTTGTCCTGAAACAGGGACATGATTTGGTTAGAGGCCACCCTCAGCTCCCTCTTGGGCATGTCCTTGAGGTCAGTGACCTGAATGATGGAATTCACACCACCCGGTTTGAGATGAAGCAGCTGAATGCCCTTCTCTAGGACCTGCACCCTCCACCTCAAGAACTTCTTCAGCTTCTCGTCATCTCCAAAGATTCTCTCGTACATTTCCTTGTCCTTAAAAACGCCGTAAGCGTTGTAGCACACGGGGTGCCCTTCTCTGTCGTACCCGTTCATGTAGGCCACAACGCCCTCCAATTCCTTGAACCCTAGATCCTCCTCCAAGATGCTCTCCGTCTCGAACTCCTTCCTCCAGTTCAGGCATTTCTGCAGCATCTGGTGCGCCTCCGCCACCCGGAAATCCCTGGCGCGGAGGAATTTCAGCAGAATAACGTCGGCGTTTTCGCCGCCGCCGAGGATCGGGATCCCCCACATGGAGATTTGGTCGGATTCCGGCGCATCGCCGACGTCGGCGGCGGCGGAGAGCTTGTCCTTGAGCTCCTGGAGGGCTTTCTTCTCGGCGGGCTTGAGGTTGGAGGCGTAGTAGGTGTCTTCCTTGAAAGAAGGTGTGCGGAAAGAGGCGGTGAAGCTCTTCTTGGAAGGGGTGGATAATGGCGATGGAGCTTCCATCATTCAGTGGAGATCTGGGGAGATTTTAGAGAGAGAGAGTGGAGGCGAGAAGAGGGGAGTGTAGAGTGAGAGAGGGGAAGTGTAGGGGTTTGCAGAGGGGATAAATAATTGAGGGAGATGATGAGGATTGAGATTTTGCAGGGGCGGGTGTGAACGAGTTTTTGAATACTTGCGAAGATTCAAAGCCACTTTAAACAGAGGTGTGACACAGAGATAGGCTTTCCGATTTCACGGTCCGGGGTTAATCTTTCTTTTTGTTTTTTCGCGTGCACGTCATTTTCGTTTTTTTGTGTGTGTTTCTTTTTGTTCAATCCAATGACAGCACTCTATGTTCAACGGTTTAGATTCCGGGAAATAAAATGAGTCGATTACAATGAATTTAGAAAGTAAAATATTGAATGAGCGGATGAAAATAAAATAATCTTGTCAAATATAGAAAGTGTATCAATATTAAAAAAATATTGATTGAGTATTCTCTCTGTAACAACTCTATTTGCACTACAATCAGTATCATGTTGTTCAAGAAACATGCTTAACCGTTATTGTGTTTACCTACGTAAAATAACGGTTAATTAAAAAGTTAAGTGCTAAAATGATTCCGAATTTAACCTGAAAGTGTCAATGTAACTTTTTAGTCAACCATTTGATGGTCGCATTTTGTTGAAAAGACCAATTTCCCTTTGAATTAAAAAAAAGTAAATATAAAGATGAAAAACCATTTTCCGTTTTTCTTTGTTTTTCTCTCTTCCCCGCCGTTGGGACTTTCTTCCCCGTCGCCGACGCCATTCGTTTTCTTTCTACCCATCACCACCACGAACGATGCCAAATCGGCGATGAGGGAAGAAGAAGGGAGAAACGTAGGGTGTTCGAAGACGGTGGGAGGGTGGAATGTTCAATCGGTGGTGGGATGGGGGGTGTTCGACGACGGGGGAAAATCGGTGGCTAGGATTTTCGGCGATGACGGAGGTCTAGGAAGGAGGAAGCCAGTGGTGAGGGGTGAGAGTGGTCGAGGAGGGGATGGGTAATGTCGATGGGAACAATTTGTGGCTAGGGTTGGGGGCGGAGGTTAGGGACGGAGGAGGGCAGCGGCGAGTGGGAAGAGAATCGGTGGCGGATGGGGGGGGTTGAGGTACGGCGGTGGAGCTGTGGCTAAGGTTGCAGGTGATGGCGGAGGAAAGCAAACAGAGGAGAAAAATACCGGGCGGGCTGGTAGCAAGCGACTAGGGAGGGGTGGGGCTGGGGGAGGGGGAAGGGTGACAACGGGTTGGTGAAGTTTTTGGCAGCAACGGTTTCCGGCAGCAGAGCAGCGATAGTGAAGAAGAAGATGAAGGGTACTTTAGATATATTTTTTTAGCTTTTCAGTCAAGGGTATTTCATCATTTCATTCTTTGTCATTGCCGAAATTTCATGGGTCAACTACGGAATTAGGGAGTTTAGTTATATCGGCATAAAGTTTTTAAAAGTAAGTGTTAGATTGACATATACAATAATTAGATGTGGTTAAAGTGGCACTTTCTCAAATTGCAGAGTTATATTATTATATTCAGCCTAAAGTTGTGATTGTAAATGTATTTATTCCTAAATATGATATTTAGAAACTACTTGCTACGACGAATTGAACAATATCATATACAAAAATATTTTTTCTCATATATCGATTCGAATCTGCGGTCAAAACTTTGATAAAGAATAGTGTCAAAAAAATAGAAGTGCAAATAGAAATGAGAAAATACTTACCTTCTTCTTCGATTTTTAATCAATTGGGTAAAAAATTATTGAATTGGATTTATTTTTGCTGAACATTGTTTATTTTCTTGAGCGTGATTTATTTTTGCTGAAATGAACCTAATATAATAATGAAAATAATATAAATTTAAAAGAATATAAGGTATAACGGACATAGAATTTAACCGAACTAGATTAAATTAGATGTGATTGAACTAAAGTGAACTAAATTAATCTGAAATAAAATGAATTAAACTAAATTGGATTGAACTTGCTTAAACGAACTGTACATATTCCCTTTGTTTCATTAAGTTTGACACACTTTCATTTTTTGTTTTTAATATGTTTGCCACTTTTCCTTTTTAAGTAAAATATCTTCAATTTCATCACCCATTTTACTTTTTTACTTTATAAACTCGATTACATGTACTCATTTTATTCACATAAATCCAAACAAATAAACTTATTGGATTGAATCAAACTAAATCACCGGTTTGTATCTTTAAATTATTACTGTCCATGGATTTGAATAATTTGGGCCATGAATTTGCATGCTTGGCAACAACTGGAATGGCTTTTGTTAAAGGTATAAACCATGAATTGACTTGGTTGCCTCAGTAATCATTCTAATCTTCCACTAATCCATATGTAAATGCCTCCTCCACACTCAAACTTTGATACCACACGACCTGGATCCCATAACTTCCAGGCTCGACGAATAGAAAAACCAGTATTGGAGGAGAAGGTTACTCTCCTTGATGTAAGCCTTCGAGCTCACTCACAATACCATGGGGTCGTTGGCCCAAAACTTATACTTCATCTGTTCAAAAGAGTTTGACACACTTTTTTACTCTTTTTTTCAAGGCATATTTGACCATTAATAACTTTTGTTACATATGTAAAATTTTGATATTTGAAAAGTACATGATACGAAGAATCCAACAATGTCTTACGTGATAATATTACTACTTACATATTACATAAAATTTATGGTCAAACGTATCTTTGATAAAAAGGTTAAAAAGTGTATCAACCTCTTTAGAACGGAGGGAGTAGATAATAAACTTGTACCTAGATTTTTACTCTCCTTGCTGAGCCTGGAAGTTAAAATTTTGTTTTGAAAAAATAACAAATTCCATCTGACCATGTATTTTCATTAATATTCTCTCCCTACCAAACTCATAGAAGTTTGGAAGGAAAAAAAAACTCATAGTAGAAGATTTGGTTTTTAGGGTAAAATATAAAACTAGGCAAATTATATGGTATCCGTGAGGCACTATAAGCACTGTATATGAATGTGCATTCGTCTCTGTATTAGTGTCCATTATTAAAACTTGTTTGGGATTACTATCGGAGCAAAAGGCGATGACGCTCTCCCGCAACGCCCCCACCTGCCTCACGTAATCGGGGAGGGATAATTTGTCAATTCGAGAGAAAATTAGCCCAGAAAGAATAAATTAGCTTTCTCGGTTTTCGTCTAAGAAGGAAAATAGATAGGCTCTGCTTGGGTTGTTGAAGAGGGTTGCTCAGCTTTTGGAAGAGACATAACTTAGAAAGGAGAGGAAGAAAAAACCTTGCTGTTTTAGTATATACTAAAACATAATATTGTAATGCACACATAATAGAAGTAAAATACACATTCGCTACATATACAATGCATATGTATGGTATACTAGGGATACAGTATAATAATTGACAAAACTAACCCTATTCTTTCCCTAAAATGGTCAATTTAACCTTGTAAAATCTGAAAGTGCAATTCTAATCATAATTTTTTTTGCAAATGTTCTGATAAAACCTTTTCGGACTATTTCGACATTGATTTGACATTTTTTGGCATTAACCAAACCTAAAAGACTAAAAGCCCCTAGTCTTAAAAATAAAAATTTAATGACAGATATACCCCTAGGGTTATTCTTCATCATCATCTCTTAAACCAGCGTCGCCGCTCTGCCACAACCAGCCGCCGCCTTCCAAAATCTGGAGTTCCGACAAGCACCACCTCCACCCACATAGACCCGCCGCTGCTCTGCCACTACCTTCGAAATGTGTTGTTTGTCGCCGTCGCCTGATTAAACCCTCTGCGTCGTCGCCTAATTAAATCTGCCACCTCCGCTGAAAAACACCCCCAGCCACCCCCACGCCTCGAAACCCTACTTCTGCTCAACTAGCCACCCACCCAACCAGCCTTGCGCTCTCGCCGCCACCTCACCTCAATAACACCTCCCCACACCTCTCATCCGCCACCTCTATCGTTGTCGCCATTTTCGTTGGAAAACACCCTAACCCACCCTTCAATGCCGCTCGATACCCTATCTCCACCCAACCCCAGTCATCCTTGCCCGGGGCCACCCCAACCCAGCTAGCCTTGCAAAAATCTAGCCGATCTCACACCGACGCGATGCCACCCCAACCTAGTCAGCCCACAAAATCCTAGCTCACCCCACCTCGATGCCATCAAACCCCAACGCCACCCACTCGCCGCCACGATAAGAAAGATCTACTCCGAAGAAGAAGAAGCATATGATTTAATGGGAGAACGAATGTGGGAGGTGGTAGATTTAATGGGAAAACGAATTTGACTGAAATTTATATCAACGCACCTCTGTCAGAGTGGAACATATTGGGAAGTGGGAGAGCGAAGGTGGGATCTAGTGTGAGAGAACAAGAATTTAGGATTTTAATGGGCAATATAGTCTTTTCCAAGTTATTGCATTTTTAAAAATATGAGTATAATAGTCAATTCACAAAATTCAGGTCAAATTCAGGTTCCTAGGGTTAATTTGACACTTCCGACCAAATGATAGTATTATAATTGTATTTTCAAATTTTACATGATTAGATTGACACTTTCGACCAAAATATAGGGTTATTTTAATGTTTAACTAGTTTTTATGAAAATGAAGGAAATCTGTTTTAGTTTTATGG
>JAULKK010291428.1:0-13336 GCA_032355705.1 Rubia peregrina
AAAAGTAAAACAAATTTAGAAGAAGTAAAACAATCTTAGTGATTTTTTTTGTAATACATTTTATTGATGATTTTTTAAAAATATTGTGTAATATTTATTTTGCGGCTCACATTTTTTAAATATTTATTTCACATTTTTACCAATATCATACCCACACTATAAGCTAAGAACAATGAGACCAAAACATAATCCATAGCTTGAAGAAACATAATCCCCTAACATAAATGTCACTGCTCAGCGCTTCTAGGAGACACCAACAGTCTTTCCCCTTCTTCCAGTAGTCTTTCCCCTTCAGACACCCCAGTAATGACGCAGACCACGACGGTTTCTAACTTTCTTGAGGCGCTCAAGATCCTCCCTAAGCTTCATGTCCAAAGCACTGGATACAACCTAAGAGTACTTGTCATCCTTGTAGTCCCTTTGTCTGTTAAGGAACCAATCCGGGATGTTGTACTGACGATGATTCGCAACAATGGTCATCAGGTTGTCAATCTCGGCATTCAAAAGCTCACCAGCCCTCTTGTTCATGTCGACGTTGGCCTTCTTGCAGATGATGTTAGTGAAACGGCGACCAATACCCTTGATGGAGGTCATCGCAAACATAACCTTCTTCTTTCCATCGATGTTGGTGTTGTGCACACGCAGAATGTGCTGGAATTCCTCGTTCGCCACCAGAGCATGTCGGTAGAAATGGAACAAAAGTCAGCACAAAAACAACGTAATCTAATCTGGGAGACTCGATCGATCCATCCTTCCCCGACAACTCTGACTCTACCATCTCTCCCCGTTGTTCCAGTTGTTACGGGGATGTTGTCCGTCCCCAGCTCCATGAGTTCTTCCCTCGCGGCTGCACCACAAACATGGCCTCAGAATTTGCCTCCCCTGCCTTCTTCACCATAGGCTCCGCCGTCAGAGTGGTGGTCTCCTCCCTTATCATGGCCTCCTCTGAAGGGACGACCGCGGAAACCTCCTCTATTTCTTGGACCATTAGTCTCTGCCCTAGCTTTCTTCATCGAGAACAATCTTAGTGATTAACTAAAATATTCTCATTAAATAAACGTTCTAGAAACTAGGGGTGGATTCAATATGGTTACCATCACTTTTTACTAATACCACGTACCATACCAACAATGCCGGTATACTATTTTTAAAAATCAATACTGTACCAAATCCTTGGCATACCAAGTTTACCAACACATTGGTATACACAAAAGTTGGTTGGTATCGGTACGGTATGGTATGGTATAATACCACCAAATAAGTTGTAATGAATTAATTATTATCTCATAAAAATATAAATAATTAAAAGTTTCTATTGTATAATCTTAATTTTAGAAAGTTAAATATATTCTAATCATCATAATAATAAAGTAAGATAAAATCAAAATAAGAACTATACTAAGTGGAGAAGGTCTCTTGTTAGACCGACTAACGGTGGACCAATCATGAAAAATATCATTTCAATGTTTTTTAGGGTTGCACTACAATTATTTATACATTACTATACATTTTAAAAAATCAAAATTATATGATCGAATCTCGTTGCAATAAATAAAAATAAACATCAAATTACCTCATTAGTTACGTCAATATAAAATGTCTCTGTCTAACGGTTACTCGGTCAAAAACAAGATTCTGTGTAATAATTACGTTATGATAAATAAAAGATAATTATGATTTTAAATTTTTGTAAGGTTTAGAACAAAAATGTCAGTTGTCAAGAAATCTAGTTTAAGAAAATATTTTAAATTTTACCAATATCCAACATATTGGAGTAAAAATATAAAAATTACATATTTAAATTATTACTTTGGTTCTAATATTAACAAATGACTAAATCTTATAACTAAATAAAAGCTCAATTTCACATAATATTAGTTATATATTTAATATATAAATATGTGGTACGGTACGGTAATACCATGGTAATATTTTCTCAATACCATTACCATACCATAAAAAATGTGTGGTACGGTACTACCATAGCACATCATTGGTTACTAACATCTTCGGTACAAGTGGTACGTGATTCGATTGGTAACTTGTTTGGTACGATATTTTGGCTCAAAATGCCAGCCCTAGTTTTAACATTTCAATCACAATTTACTATAATTACAACAGGGGAAACTGGAAACTTTTAAATGATAGATTGTTTGGTTCCGTAAACACCTTGCTTTGTAAGGTATGTAAATTCATTATTTCACTAATTTTGAAAACTCTCCGATTCTGTCTATCTTTTATGAAGGCTTGGGAAATTTAATATATATACCTCCCACTTAGAGTCTGTCTCTTGAAAGACGGTCTATCTATAAGTTATGGAAAAAGTAAGGTTTAAACTGCAAATTAGAAGAAATGAAAATAAAATTTTCGCGTTGCATCAATCGGGTTATAAACTTTATAACTAGCACACGTTGCATAATAAATTTTAATATTGCAACCAAGACATTTTACCTTTTATTACTCTAATTAAACCCTGTTTTCTCATGAACTTATGGAAAGACAGTCTTTCCGAAGACCTTGCCTCCCACTTAAGTAGTTTTTAAATTTTCTATTTTTTAAAAGGATTTAATTACTCAGCATGTCATTGTAGTATGAAACAATTTTTGTATTACTGTATCAAACAATTTCCAACTCATTATGCTTGATGCATTATTTGGCAAACTAGCTGGCCCAATGTTTTTGGAATGTTTTTTTCTGATGGCTCCGTTACACTGTGTGTGAGTATTATAACTTTGCCACAACCAGCAAAACCATGTGAGGAATCACATGTTTTTCCCTCACAGCTCCAACGTTCATAAACGGCCAGATTTACATGAAAGTTACCTGTAACTAATACCCATGAATTCCTCAAATCATAAAAGCAATTTGATTTGGTAACCTGTCAACACTCATTGATTTAGGAATACGTCTGTTAGACATGTAGCGATACTTTTATTTTGAAAGAGAGAAGAGTTTTCATTTTATTTATTTATTTGGACCTATAGCAAATATGATTAGAAAAAATGGTTAATATGACTTACACAAAGATTGATTATAAATTGATTTTAAAATTTATATTATTTTCTTCTTCAAAAGAGATCATAATAAATTTTAACGTCTTTAATCAAACTGTGCAGATTGATCGTAATTTTTTTATAAAAAAATAAATCCGTCCATGGCCGGGATGTTAGGGAATCCAACCATTTATATTATCATATTGGCTAAATAGTCTATATTTGAATGATCTTTACATCAAACTATGGGAAGATCTCATTTACACAAAGACGGTACATAGATGATACAAGGCTAATCTATGGCCTAAGTGACAATAGAAGGTAAAGGCACTAGCTAAATTTTACAACACTAAACAATGGCCTAGGTGACACTAAAAAAGATAAATAAAGGCAATAATTAAATATTAAATAGTTGTGTAGTAATATCGACCCAAAATCACCAAACAAAATCTATCACAGTAGTAAGCATCAAATTAAACTCAGAAATAATGATTCATCCACACTTGTGACCAATTTCAAGACAATCCAAAATGAAGAAAATGAAATTCCCCAACTAAAAGTCTGGTCGGTCTCCATTGAACATGTTTAGACCCTTTCACTAGAGTAGGAGACCGAGCCGGTCACTTTGGCTATCCCAAAACGTTTACTATGGGTGTATAAGAATCACAGATAATGCGTATAATAGACTCTAAGTCAGTACCAAAAAGGCAGACAATTTAAACCAAAAAATTAGATTAATTTTCCCCACACACCCTAATGAACCTGAATCTACAAATCTAATTTGAATTCTGAGACGGAATCGCAAAAAGTTAGTTTTTAAACGACTATGACTCGGATTTCTCCTAACCAATTTTGAAAAATAGATCTAAAGTCAATAAGTTTTAACCGGGCCATTTTACCGGAATAAAGACATCTGAAAAACTTATATTGACAAAGACACATCTAATACCTAAAAAACCAATTTGAGCTCTAGCCTTTTAAACTGAAAAAAGCATAAACAATGAAAGAAAGAAAAAACCTACAAAAAAAGAAAAAATATAAACAGAAGATAAAAAGTTAACCCACCATACCTAAATTTAAACAGAAGATAAAAAGAGAAAAAAGAAAAAGAGACGAGTGGGTGCTCCAGATGGCTAACCGTGGCAGCGTGACTTTGGCCATCTGCGCATGGCCTACGTTGTAAGCGCGAGTCCGAGGTCAGCCTTTTTTTGCCTCGACCGAGCTTCTCATTGCCGATGGTCTCCTAATTTGTGCCCAAGACCCGTTATTTCATCACCTATGTATATCGCCAATGGATGATAAACTCTCTTATGTGACCCAACCGATGTTGCTATGTGGCTGTCACAACTGAAACCGACCTTAGTGGGAAGCTTCCACCAATTCAAAAATAATGGGGGTGGGGGTCACTGACAAGAATGGTGGGTTGGAGAGAGATCAAAAATAACTTTTAAATCCAAATCAATATGACGGAATCAAGGGTCCTCGGGAGGTGGTGTTTTGGAATGATGGGGTTACGGGGTTGTGATGGGTGGCAGGAGAGGTCGTCGCCGGAGGTGTATAGCGACGATAGCTTCCCCAGAAGCAAATCTAGGGTTTTGAAGAAACCAGGGGCGCTGGTTTCAGAGAGAGATTGATAGTAAATAATCACAGGATTGGTTTTGAAAAATTTAATATTTTCATTAGTATAATATTTAACTTAAACATTATTCATATATATACAACTCAAATAGTGCAAAAATTATAGTATCCACGAACTTTTAAGTATGCCGGAAAAAGTCCTATCTATAGAGTAAGATGTTTATATGTAATTTAGTTGATTCCATGTAATCTTAAAAACTAAAAATTATGCTGGAAGAAAAAGATGCACAAGCCCACGAGCTCCTCCACAACTTGGAGACTCCACAGGAAGTGGCTACAAAATCAGGGTAGGGGAGAAACAAGGAATTTCTTTTAGCGGGGGGCGAAACTAAAAATATAAAAGGATGATTGTGAATCAAATATTAAATTAACTTAGTATAGTATATCAACTCATTAAAAGTCAAAAAGTAAAATTAAATATTAAAGAAAAATGAAGTGATTTGAAAGCACATTGTGTCTCATTTTCAATAATCTCGTTTTGCTTTTTTAGGTAAGAAGTATGAAGTGATTTGTTTCTCTTTGATGTATTTTGAGAATATAACTAAGAAAGAAATCGTTGTGAAGTCAAATTTAAAAGTAGAGAATTTAAACACTCTAATAACAAAAATAATTGATAGGAAAATATGAAAATTAAATATAGGTTGTTGTATATTTTTCTTCGTGCCTTGATATTTAATGAACTTTATTTTAAAAATATATATTGTCTTCACCTCTAAAAGATATCCCAACATGTATTTATACTATCTTTGTGTAAAGAAAAATAAACAAATACTAATCTGAACAAAAAAATTATTAAGTAAATTTTTAATACCTTTTAAATTTATAACTTGGATGAATGTAAAAGGAAAAGTTGGATAAAGAAGATATATAATTTTGTTGGAATTTACAATAAAATTAAAGAATCTTACTGATGTGTGTCGAATCACAATCATGATAGTCGAACCTGCTTCGTGACGCAGCTCCTACAAACTTCTTGTGGGCATCGGGGGAAGAAACTATGATGGTAAAGTCAGATCAAAAGTGTTTAATCTGAGTAATGAAAATTGGATGAAAAGGACTGAGGAATACATTGGTAATTATAGGGATTTGATCTGAGAGAGTTCACTCAATCACGCTTGGGGGAATGTTTATTTTCCTTTTAGTAATAGTTGTCTTACTAAAATAGAGTTTTCATATATTTGATATATCATAATTGTTCTCGAGATGAGGGAGTCCTTCTATGAGTATATTTGTACTTGGAGATCTTCTATCGGAAGATAGGCTTCGGCCCAGCAGGAAATGTAGAATGGTCTTAGGCCCAAGCGAGGATAGTGGTCGAGTCATTCTAGGGGGAGTTTTGGTTTCAATCCTTATCAATAGTCCCTGATAGAGTCAAAGGTACTAGTTTAGAAGAAGACCATTGGTTCTCTCTTACTTAATTTTCAAGGGTCAATTGAATGAATTTTAATGATAGCTTATTGACTCACCACTTTACTCGAGGAAAAATGTGTCAGCTAAAATTAAGTGAGTTATAGCCGCCCATTTTCCCCACTTTTCAAAGCAGTTATTGATGACTCAGTTTCTCGAGGATTTTTTTTGTTTCCCCGGGGTTCTATGAAAGGGGCGCCATAAGGTTTATGTCCTTTACTTTTCTCATATATATATATATATTTCTACAAAGAGCCTGTTTGGCCATTATTCACTTTCTTCCTCATATCCTCCTTTTTTTCTAGGAAAATCCCAAGATTTATCTCTGGTATAGGAGAGGTATATACGCAAGATACAAACTATCCTTGACCACGCAAAACACAAACAAGGTGCAATGTCAACTACACAGCGCACAAAATGTGTACCTGGCTATAGACACATTAAACCATCACATTAGTCACGGTATAGGGAACTTGGTCAACCATACCCACCATGATGGCCTTGATAAACACGCCCCACGTGAGCGTATAGTTCCAGGGATATAGGGAGAACTATCTTATAAATAGGCAAGGGATGAAAGAACTCAGGTAAGCGATAATAAGAGAAAAGAAACACACGCATAATTCCTCAATACTAAATTTTGCGTAATATTTTCTATCCTGGATCAATCCTGGAGGTTCTTGCAAGATGGAGTAATCCAGCGCTCAATGTCAGCAGAGGTCGCGGCCATTATCCAAATAGTTCATATCACATTAGTGACACTGTCTGTGAAGACCAAATCTTTTAGATTATCATTGTTCCCTTTGCATCGTGGTGGAATCCATAATAAAGACAAGTCATCCAAAATTTATAAAAAGAATAGTACCACCAACAATTGATCCACACACCAAGAGACTCAAGAATCTGGGGACGACGCAAAAGCAAAATCCACTGTTCAGCCAAAAATTAAGGCATTCGAAGAATTTTTTTTAGAAGCAAACAGACAAGAAATTTTCCATTACCACCAGGGAACAGAAGGACACACACACAACAGGAGGAGGATGGAAGACACGTATACGAAGGGAACCGCCCAAAGAAATTCCTACATTCCTACATGAACAACATGAGATTCCGCAATGCACCTATTTTAGCTATTATGAAAATATTTCTCTAATTTTCTCGCATGGATCGAGATAATCTAGTATGATAGCCTTCCTAAGCGAAGCATATAGACATGGTCCCAATTAGCAGACAAGTTCATTGGAAGATTTTACCAGGAAAAAAAGTTCAATAAAACGTTTGCGGATGAGATGAACCTTGCATAAAGAAACAGCTAAAGCATTGTAAAATATCATAATTGTTTTGTTTAAGAGATCCTAGAAGTCAAGGACCTCCTAGGTCAAATGTCACTAGGAACGTTAATGAATGGCATGAGGTTAGGAGAATTCCACAAGAGCTCACAGCAGACATGCCGTACAGTCTAAGGGATTTCTAGAAGGCTATAGAAAATTCATCCACATGGAAGAAGAAAACAACAAGAATTTGGAAACTGAATGAGGAGAGATGATATTTGGAGAAAGCGCCCAAGGAAGAGAAGCAATAATAAAAGAGAGAGAGAGTAGTGCTCACAAGGGAGAGAGAACCAGACACTAAAACTCACTGTTCCCCAAAACACCCCTGACCAAGTCCATGCAAGAAATATGACAAAACAAAAGAAGTTGTTCAAGGAGCCCAACCCGATAAGAGCCCAACGAACAACAGGTTTAAGAACTACTACTGCGAATAGGATATCACTATGGCGAGTTTTGGTGGAGGTCAGCCCTACATCCGCCCATTGGGGAGGTTATGGAGGTTAGTTTTGGTGAGGGTGAGGCGGGTATGGATATGAAAATGATAGCCGCTATGGGGAGTGGGCCGGGATTAATGGATATTAGTTTATACCCGCCCCACTAGATCCGCTATGTACACACTAATATAATATGCTATTGTTTATCAATAATGCACATAAATTACCAATAATATATTCATGTAAATAATTATAAAAATTTTAACATTATAATTATTAGTTTCAAGTTAAATTTTATGTATTTTTGGAGATATAGATGGGGTGAGAAAAATTTATTTGCATTGGTATGGAACCCAACTGGGTGATGGGCCGAGAATGGATTTTAGTTACTCCCCTATAGGGAATGGGAAGATTTTAATGTTGTACCCTCCTTGGGTGATGGGGAAGGTATGGATATTGATGAGCCCAACTTATACCTTATTTTTAGTTCATTTGAAGTCCAATTTGTAATATATTAGAATGTTAAAGGAAAGTAAATTAACATTTTATCAAGATGATATTACATGTTTTCATGTCTTAATTCTTTGATTTATGAAGTGTAAGATGATCATTTTCAAGATCTCCCATAATCGATTCGGTTATTAAGAGTTCAATGTTGAAGAGACGGTGGGATTTTGGAGAGAATGCCATTTTTTTCTCAAAAGTGGTAGATGTTGGACATTTTGGTTTCCACTGAACGTGGTAAATCCCACGGTCCATGGCAACTGCATTCCACGAACCATGGGATATACCACAATCTGTGGCAGACGGGCCAAGAGCCCATTTGTTATGCCTAATTAATGCTCTAGATTATTATGCATTTTCAATGCATTGAATGTAGTTGTTAGCTTCATTAATGTCATTAAAAGTGTGCTGATATTGATTGTTTTTATGATAACTTGTTAGGAGTTAGATGAAAGTGATCAATTTCTTCTCTTTTTAAGTGGTCTAAGAACATGAAGTTAAAATTTTCTAATTGGGTTGATGATGTTATAATTGATAGATGAATATGATAATGTTGAACTCTTTTTCATGTTTATCTTAATGAAGCAAATATAGTTGAGTGTTGAATGTTGAACTTTCTTAATTATCCCTATTAAATGCATGAATTTGTAAACCACTACTGGAAAATAGGTACGTAGGCACCATTTTACCAGCACAGGTAGTCCAAAACTGGTGCTAGGAATAACATATACACCGGTTTGGTTTCAATAAAACACAAATACCAGTGCCTAAGATAAATTTCAGCACCGGTTCTACAAATACCGATGCTACATACCGGTGCCTATGCAAATGAAAATCTGGAAAAGTTATTTTCCTGCACCGGTTTAGATGGAAATGCCTTCTACCAGTGCCTATGTCAAAGAAAAATATTGGTTGGCTTTTCACAAATAAAGAAGTATTAACTCCTTATTTAAGGAGCAACTCCTTATTACAGAGTGGTTCTTAAAACTCCACGCTAGTCCTTAAATAAGGAGTGCTCCTTATTAATAAAAGTTGGTTTAAAGAGTAACCATTGTGGATGCTCTTAACTACTAACATGCTATCATATAAACACTTCATATTCTCAAACATCTCATTCAACCACATTAATTTCACAATAAATGCACATCATTAAAGACTTCATAAATGAGGAAATAAAGCTTCTTACCATATAGGGTTGGAAACCTTAATCAATTTTTACCAGGAAGATAGTGGGAAGTCATCGCAGTACCTATCAAAGTTACAATTTATAAGCCCTAAATGCTTCCTAAATACGATTAAGTAGATAGTGCCAAATCAGGGTCGTCCGTGAAGAAGAAGGATTTTCCAAAGGATTCATGCATATAAGGTAGATATAAGCAAGTAAGGGGGGGTGTTTGGTTGGTTTCTCCTAAGTTATGAAAGTAAAGACAAAACAACTAGCAAAATAAAGTAACTATGCTAATCATGCAACAAATTAAGAAAGGGGGATAAAACCTACAAAGCCTTTGGGTCAATTGATTCCCACTTCCAAATCACTTATAGATCATAGAACCATTCATTCATTCCATCACATTCATTATCTATGAGAAATGCTATCACTTTCATTTTGATATATATAGGCATTCATTTATTCTTAATAGTAATGCACAAACACGTTCAACGACTATATGCAAACGTCATTAATTATCACTTTAGACGATCAACGCCATAAAGGTATTTCATCAATGACATCATACACGAAGAACCACATATTTGATAACAACTACAAGCATTCTACCAATGCCTAGCCATTTAACCGACTAAAGCATTCATTAGGTTAACCTAGAAAGGTCAACATTCAAGATTCAACCTTTTATACTACAAGAAAAATAACCTATTACTTCACCCATTTTACCTCATTTTTTTGTTAACACCAAATAACCGAGGTAAAAAGTTCTTTTACCTTGGTTATTTTTTATTCCAACGTAAAAGATATTATTTACCTCAGTTATAAAAAACTAAGGAACATAATTTTTTTTACCTCGGTTATTATGTGAACCGAAGTAAAATGTTAAAAAATCAAAGTAAATAATATTATCGAAACATGTGCGATGTCGCACTTGTTGTTTCAATAGGTGACCCAATTTCACATTAAACGTCATTTGCACCGATATGTGTTCCGATTGAGTACTGAAGTTGCAGGTATGTAAAATATACATTAAAGTAAATAATTTGACGGTATTAGAAAAAAATGAAAACAGAAGATGGTGGTCGTGCGCTTCTCCCCATTTTAGTGCCCATCTCCTCCCAATGTCCAATCATCAAGATTAATTTAGGGTATGTAAAAGGATAAGTAGGCATTACAGTAGCTAGCATTCATTGTGCTACAAACACCATAGAAATCATAATTAACATTCGTAAACGTCCAATACACCCATTGTTATATGGTTTTTAATAGTAGAATTATAAAATATTTTTATAAAATCATGCACAAATGAAATCACACATATAAACAGTCAATTATATAATGTTCAAATAAGATAGTTAAGTAATTTGAAAAACAGTAGTCATGAAAATATCTATACAAGTTTTACATAATTCAAATAATAGTTTTCTATGTTCCAACATAAGTGAAAATACAATAAACTCAATAACCACGCACAATGAAGACCTTGAAGATGATTGGCCCCCCAACTTGTAGCACTTCGAAGAACAAAGTGTCCCTGATGCGTAGGTTGTTTTCTCTAAGGAATTCGCCGAAGCCCTTTGGGGAAAAGGCCTTGATCTTTCCTTGCCTCGATTAGTTCATACACCACTCTGTCCCGTAGCAACTAAGCACTACGGGAGTCTTCTCAGTCAACAAGAGTGGTACAATCTCACACGAGACGTACTGAGTCACAAAAGGATATTAATTAGAAATACACACACACACACACATATATGTGTGTGTGTGTGTGTGTGTGTGTGAATCAAAAATAAAATTTATTTAAAAAGCTTTACCAAAGTAGGGTTTTTTCCAAAGTTGTATTGGTTGAGAGTGCAACGGAAATGGGGGCTATCAAGAGCCATCGTATGATGGTTGATGTCGAACAAAAATGGCTCTAGGTTTCAACGTTGTGCGGTGAACTGTACGAAAACCAAAAAGTAATTAGTTGTTAAGTATAAAGTGTGAAGATGTTCAGCTAGTAAATATTTATGTACGTTGGTGAAAGACCTAAAAATGGGTGGATTAAACGATTCTTCGCCAGCCATCAGTGCCATATCAAAAGGGAAAATGTTAAGTGTGATATGCCCTATAGAGTGCAAGGTGAGACCTTGGCAATGTCGTCGCAGGTGAATGTCGGGCCAAACCAGTGGGATGGCTGACATGGTTATGCGACTTCACATAGTGGTCGGTTAAGCCGAAGACAAGATCAAAATAAGACCGAAGTTGCATATGCATAACAATTGTACAATTATATGTCATAATGCGATGTCAGTAGCATTTCGTTAAAGCTGAAAAACACCCAATAATAATGCGACATCACAAACTTAAAGATAAGCTGCTAGAAATAAGAATATACGATGTCGCACTATAATGGCATAAACTGATTTGTGGCAGAAGATGAGTGACGTCGCATATATCATAGGAAGCTATGAGAAGAAACACATATAATAGGCAAAAATGAAGCAAAATCAGTATCATATTAAACAAAACCCCTTTGCCAACAAACCAAAACATTATAACTATGTTTAAACTCAAAGAAAGTTTACACTCTTATAAATTTGAGACAAAACTAGATAGCCAAAAAAACAAAACACATTCACAGATCACAGATTTGACATTATAAAGTAAGAATTCAAAATGTTGGATTTTAGGAGATAGGGAAGAACAAACCTTTTCCCCGAGCAGAGAAGATGAGGAAGAATTCGCGGGTAACTTGTGAATAGATGGTTAAATTGATTTTCATGGTCTCCCTGTTTATACCCGTGTCGAACTGATATCATTTTTGAACCATTGTGTTGTCCTCCTGGATGTTTGCTACGTCGCACCAATGTTGGTTCAGGCGACATGGTTTCAACCAGTTACAAACGTCACTGAGTTTGGTGGGCCTAACAATTTTGACTTACCAAACAGCTGGTCAATAGTTCGAATTTACTTAAAAACAATTTTTTCAACACAAATTTGCTAGTTTAAGACTGATTGAAACAATACCTAATAATATTTTTTAATCTTGTTAGTGATACTACTATTAAAAGTTTGTGCGTATGTTAGGTTAAATATTAAAGATTGAATAACATTAAAATAATATAGCTAACAAAAATATTATTAATTAAAAGTTAAATACAATAATACATCAATACTAATCTTTGTGAGAGGAGTTGAAGATGTTCTCTTCACCAACACCTTCCATTTTAATTTTATTTTCTATTTCAGCCTTGGCTCTATGTCGAACCAGCTGTGAGGATTTATTTTTGTTGTTGTTGAACTTAGACATATATGAATGTATTTATATGCAGATGTTGAGTGATTTTTTTGTGGTTCTGAATATTTTAGATCCAATATTTCAATCCTTCTTGTTATGCATACAACTGTATTTTTGTGAAAACCCAGAAAGTTTACACTTAAATTGGGAGTTGAATGACCCATGTGCAGATATTTTTAGAGGGAAGGGTTAACTTCTAATTTGAGGGCTCAGTTAGCATCTTTTTCCCTTAAAAAAAAGTCAGTTCATCATCACCATCAGCTAATAAATCACATCAAACATTAAAATGAAGTTTTCCTAAGTACGAGTGTTAACGACAATAGAGTCAATTTTAAAGAATTGGAGGGAATAGCAAAGATCACTGTAACATCTAGAATAATAAAGGAAATCATTAGGATGTCATTACCTAACGTACCATTAAATCAAGAGTAAAGTGCTAAAATGACCGCTTACTTTAGGCTGAAAGTGCCAATATAAACCTGCAATCTCATAAAGTGCCATATAACTCTGCAATCTCATAAAGTGCCAATATAACCCTTGACCATGTTGACCGTTTGGTCAACTGATTTATTGCCTGAATAAGG
>JAULKK010291448.1:0-13328 GCA_032355705.1 Rubia peregrina
ATATAATATAATATTCTTATTTTAAATTATATAAAAATAAATCATAATTTTATTTATTATTTAAATATTATTACATTAAAAATAATGTTTTATTTAAAAATATTTTTTTAAAATTACTATTTTTAAATAATTTTGATCGATTTGGGCCGGCCCATGACCCAGCCTGACCCGACTCAGCCCGACCCTAAATTAAGGGAAATTTGACCCAACCCGACCCATTTGGCCCAAAATTTTGGGTCAATTTGGGCCTGGACAGCCGACCCGGCCCGACCCATGAACACCCCTATCAGACACTCATGAAATGAATATGTTTTGATAATTTATTAATGAGTCATATATTAACATAACCCTATATAGTTGCGAAAGTGTCAATATAACTCTCAATTGTTTAAAAGTAAAAAAATCTAACTATTTAATGAAAGTGCCAATAAACCCTAAGGTGGCACTTCTGACGTTGACCTTCACATTGACACCATTGACTACACTTTAAATGGAAAAAATGTCACTCTGGTCAAAAGTTGAAATTGTGTGACCTAATTTACCCTTACCCACCGCTGCTACTCATCCACCACCGTCGTTGATGCTCTGTCGATGCCGCCTAGTCCCGTCCACCACCACCACCATCTCCGTCATCCACCTCCTAACCCTGGCTCACCACTTTCTCCGTCTTCCTTATTATCATCACCTTCGTCTTTCACCTTTCCACTCATTCCTCCTTTGTCGACGCCACCTCATTCAATACCACCTCATTCTCACTCCACTCATCTTAGCCGGCAGTTCTCTCCCGACCCTAACCCCACGAGTTCCTCTCTCATCCCCAACTTGATTCACCACACCACTATCGCTGCCACACCAGTGCACTATCCTTGGCATCCCTACCAGCATCGTGACCGTTGCCTTGTCATTGCCGCCTTGCCACAACCACCGTCCACTGGATTAGCCCCACTGCCACCCTACAACCATATCTGATCCACAACCATATTCTAAAACCCTAGTGCCTCTACAACCATTTCTGATCTTTTTGTCTCAATTATCAAAGAGGACGCTGACATTGAGTAGTTGACCTGGAACCTGCAATGCCTAAGTCAACTCGAACATGTTTGTTGAAGACGCCAGCAACAGCGAGGAGAAGGCTATAGCTTATAGGTGCTACGGGGGATCACAACTTGGAAACGTGGGCGGATTAAAGGTAAAAATATGCGGCAATAGTGCGTATCAGAGCATCTGAAAGTCAAAGCCGGTGGTCTGGTACAGACAAGGAATCGTTGATGGTCTAGTTTGGACTGAATATTGACCGGGCGAAGGTTTTGTTGAGATTGAGATCTAAGGCTTGGCGTCATCATCATCGATCTTGCCGGAGTGGACACGAAAAATTTCACCGTGAAGAGTTCGACGGAGATGGTGCTGAATAAGGTTGAAAAAGCCAAAATGGTAGCCCAAACAAAACAAGCGGTGGCAATGTTGTGGAGAAAGAAATCGCTAAGGAAGGCGGTGAGGCTATGTGGAGAAAAAAATGAAAGGTTTTAATTAATATAAATAAATAAATAAATTGAGGATCATAGCAGTCATTCTTACTATTTTTCGTTAGAGGGGCACAACAGTCTTTTCGATGAATTTCAGCCAAAAGTGTATTAAATGGTTAGTTTTGCACGTTCATTGATTATCTAGGGTTATATTGGCATTTTTGAATACAAAAGGGTTATATTGGCACTTATGTCATATGTGTAGGGTTATATTAGCACTTTTCTATAATATAATATATTCAAGTGCAGGAATACAACCATTAACGGCTCCGTTACATGGCGGTTTTGAAGTTTGAACCTGAAATCGCCATCCATACTTTCGAATTTCGAATTGTATGTTGGGTGGATTGTGTGTTGAACAACGGCTACGCCACAATGATGCGCGTCAGTTATTAAGTAACCACCCCGGAACCTAAATAATCAATTGTGGTGGTAATTCAACCATCGTTGTTCAGGTGATTCAATGCCGACTGTTCTTGACTACCGTTAATCTATAGTTGTTCCGATTTTGGAATGACGTTAAAATGACTGTTGAAAAAATGATGTTGGTATTTATGAAAGTGGAAGATAGGTCGGGTTTGTGTAGTTGATCTCTTGAGTTTGGTTCAGAAAGAAAAAAGTGAGTAGTAATGTTTATTTAGAAACAGGAATAGAACGGTAAACCGACTTCAGAAGATATCTTCCGAAATCGAAAGATCTGTCTAATGATTTTTATGTGAACTTTCAAAATTCACGTTGCATACCGTTTAGCCCAGAAATAATTTCGTATCTGAGGATGAACTCGTAAACTGTAGTCGATTGATGTTCCGAGATCGGAACCGTTATAGGAAACAATGATTGCCGTAATTCCATACAATACTAACTTGGGCGGAATATCAATATGAATGAACTATTGTAATTGTATTTTACAATAAATATGGGTATTGCTATATCACGCCTTGTATTTTACTAGTTTATACCCTAATACATATATACGCGTATAGTATTAATTTAAAATTTTAAAAATAAAACAAATCCCCCTTTCCCACTTTTCTTTTCATCCACCTAAATCCTAAACCATTCAGGCTAATCACCGTCGCCTTTGCTTCGTTGGCACCACTGACTACCAGCATCCCCACCCAGCCCAGCCCAGCCTCGCCAGAAACAATCCTGCAGCCCAACCCAAAACTCCACTCCGACAAATAACCAAGGCTGGGCAAAGGAGTTTTCTAGGAAACTAGAACATGGGCGGTGAGAGAAAATGAGAACCGGGGAAAGAGAGAACCAGTAGAAAGAGAGAACAGGCGTCTGGGAAACGAGAACCGGAAAAGAAGAACCGGGGGAGAAGGAGGGAAAGGGAGAACCAGGGGAGGAGGGAAAGGGAGAGCCGGACGGGGATGGGAAAACGAGAACGTCGCTCAAGAACGAGAATAGAGAAGGAGAATGATGGGAAAAATGAGATCGATGGGGAAAATGAGAATGCCGGGGATGGCGAGTCTCGCTGGAGGAGACGTCGGACCTCTGTACCACCGACCTCCAGCGCCGGCGATCAGCTCCACCGCCGTCGGCGATCCTCCCTCCGCCATGTATTGCATTCACTAATAGGTTTAGAATTAATTATTAATTAATCAGATTATTAATTAATTATTACTTAATGCTATTTATTCCCTTTTCTTTTTCTTTAAATTAAATTCAAAATACACATAGTATTTTAATCATACAAATACAGGGCATGATTTAGTAAAATACAATGCGTGATATAGCGATTCACAAAAATATTGAAACAAACAAGTAATTTTTTAAATTTTAATCCCAAAATAATTTGAAATTAATGGTACAAGACATGTACATGCCAATTTAGAAAAGTTCGATGGCTTGGCGGTGAAAGAACACCTACAATCAACTTCCCTATTTGCTTTAAGTTCCTTCTTGACTTGACGAATGTCCCTTTGAAACTGGATCACTTCTTCACTTTGGCCTCCATTCCATTATCCACCCTCATTAATACACCCACCCTAGTTTCAGCCACTTAACATGAATAACACTATAAGTTGTATACAATTAGTTCAAAGATTTATTTAATTTTAAAAGTAATTTTACAAATAGAAATCAGGTTCTATTTTACGTGGCCTCTTGCTATTGTTTTTCTTCATTTTAAGCATTCATTCCCCATATTTCAATACCCACATCCTGTACTTAAAATATTTCGATTCGTCCAACTTTCTTGGTACTTGGTGGCTCCTGAACATGATGGTTTCATCATAATTTTGTAGTATCCTAATAATGAGACTTCCATAAGGCCATTTCTAAGCACGTATCTTAGAGGTCACCACATATGTGACCATGTGATGCAACATACTGTACCCTAGACTGATTTTTGTCCCTTAGATCACGTAGTAGAATAACACGACGAATGTGACCATTGGTTCCGTGATGTGGCTGCTAGTTGGTACTAAACTTGTTGTAGGCATCTCATACAAAATCTCTTCTTCAATTGTCAAGCACTTTAACTTACATGACACAACTCAATCCAAATCATCCTCACTATGACCAAAATACAAGAGACCCATCATTATCTACATGGTTTAGCCACTTATTGACATGGTATATGCCTAGAATACCATCCAAATTCACTGGGTAGATGTCATCAACATTTTTATAGTTAACACCTAACAACACATTAATGGTCCAAAAGTTAAATACAACCTCTCCACTGTTGACCTTGGTAGTATCCTTAGTCAAATTTGGGTTAAATTAGCAAACTTCATTCATGTGCACCTAAAAGCATGTGTTTCACAATGTGTTTAACACATTTGTTAGTAGTTTTTGTATAGTTGATTGCTAGGTTTAGTTGAGTTTACAACACAAGAGGGTTGGATAGCCTTTGTTGGTTATCATGTATAAATCATTTGTTTTGTATATTATTGGATTCTATGTCCTTACGAGCATCTAGATCCTATTTTGTTAGCTTCAGTAGATTGCTCGTAAGCACTTTGGAGTAGACTTAGTGAAGGTCATTCGCAAGAATGGTAGAAGATATTGAAGGCTATTCGCAAGGATGATAGTAGATTGAAAACCACACGCTTAATTGTAGCAGTAGATGAGATGCGTAAAAAAAGAAATGAGTTGAAGTCCGGAAGAACTAAGGGACTGGCACGGTCGTGCCCTATTGCACGACATTTGCCATGCAAAGTGGTCGTGCATCTAAGTACTGGTGTGGGTCGTGTCCTTTTGCACGACCCATGCCCCTTAACCTGAAGATCCATTCCTCGCCCCGTGGACATTTGTGTGGTCGCACCATCAAAAGATGAAGACATCAACTCTAGTCCACGGCCCGCAAGTAATTGCACGACTGTGCCATTCAGTTGGCCAAAATGGCCTTCCAAATGGCAACCTGCAAGGAATTACACGGTTGCACCTCTCAGTTTGGTCAGGAGCCTTGCCCAGTCAACAAACTGTGCACTCTTGCACTGGTCGTGCAGCGCAGGCCGTGTGCTATTACACGGCCTATGCCGACGTGGCTGTTAGGGTTTCCCTTGGTTTTGGGCCTCTTTAAGGCCCATTTCCCACCTACTATTTCAAGGAGCACAAGTCTACTAGGGTTTAGAAGTTAGAAGATACCATTCATTAGTTTAAATTTATTCTCCTAGTTTCTAAGAGTAGGTAGAGAGAGAAAGACAATAACTCTTCTCTCTTCATTTAGTATTTCCAAGTTATGCTCAGTGGCATTGAATCCAATGGTAAAATTGGGTTCAATGTTTAGAGAGTAGTTAATTTGCTTGGGGATCTAATTTGTATTCATGATTTGGTAGAGTTTTTGTGAGATTTGAGGTCGCCCAATATTATATGTTTATGAATATCATGCTTGGTTTGCTTATTACATTCTTAAAGTGATGCATGTTAATTATACTCTTTGATGCACCATTGTTGTATGTGACATGTGTAGTGCTAGGTTTGTTTGCCCCATGGAAGTGTCCGATTAGGATATGCAGGAACGTGAGTTCTTGGCTATGTGAGTGTATGCATATAGGACTGTGAGCACCGTTCACATGAGTATGTGCATAATTTAAATTGGAAGGTTTACCCCGATAGACAAGGAATGATATTTTGTAGCAACTAGAGTTGTAGGGTAGCGACCATTATCGTTTCAACCCTAGAGTAATAATGAGATGCCGATTCCTTTACCTCTATATGCCTAGGAAGAAACATTCACAGTGGAGTGCTCGAGATGTATTAGATCTCCCGTGAAAATTTTGGTTTGTTAGTGACCGCGCGAGGTGCAGATAAAATTTTAGCTCCATTGTCGGGGATGCTAGTTTAAAGATTTGATAGTTAACTTGCATTACTAGTTGGCAGAGTAGTTAGTGTTTTTTGTAGCTTTAGTTGGTTATTGTGTTAAGATTTTTCAATAGTTATTCCGGTTATTTCTAATTTGTTTGCTAGTGTTTTCTTTTGGGAGTAGTAGTGTCTAGCTTCTTGTTTATGGTACATACCTGTACCAAGAACTTAGAACTTTACACTATCTACTGGAAAACGCAGGTGGTCGAAGAAGGAGAAGGACGAGAACTAGAGGAGAGATTCCACAAGGGCCAACCTTTTTGTTGAAGAAGAAAGAGTTGAGATGACGGAAGACAACAAGATGCTTGGGGAGTTGATGGCTCCAAATTTGGAGAGTCAACCCTTTTGCTTAGTTTTCCCAAATCCGATCCACCTTCGGGTAGGGTTGAAGTGGTCCCTAATTAAATCCACCTTTGCATAGTTTTCGTCAAGACCCTCAACCCTACCTAAATCTTATCCCCTCCCTAGAATGGGAACTCAGTTGTCATTTTGTATTATGAACTTCCATCGCATGTTCTTTGGAAGATTAGTAAAACTATTCGTAATTGTATGCTACCTTTGAGTTATTATACTTTAGTTGATGGAATGGTTCAACATAAAATTAAAATGAACTTCAATGAGCAATCATTATAACATTAAGGTACATCAAATTAACATCTCAAACAATCCATTCAGTTCAAATCAAATAAAGTAAATATAATTCTTGGAATCATAATCAAAATATTCTCGGGGGAGTAACGAGTACTCATCATAATCGCTATCTTCTATATTGGTGTCCAGAATTGTCCCACGATCGAATGCATCACCATCGCTAGGTTCAACATGAATAACTTTCCAATGAAATTATGATTGCTGCTCCGCCTTCAACTCTTCTAGTTATTTCCTTACAGACTCCATTTATCATGTAAAGCAAGCGAATCATTATCCAATTCTCCTGACGACTTCTTGCTCATCGTTTACAATTGGTGGATCCATTCAAGTGAAATTATATTTCCAAATGCAAACCATATACACCAGGGTTATGTAGAAAAATACTTACAACAGGTTAATGTAGACGAAGATCCGACCTTAGCATCTCGAGACATTTTAGGATGCCTAACACTAGCGGTTGCCGCAAATTTGACTTGATACTTGTTGTTTTTCGGGTAACCTCCAGAAGTTTGTGATCAATCCAACTTTAATCCTAGTATTCCAATGGTAAGGGCCAATCAATAAGGCTCACTTTGTGTTTCCTAATCAATGTCGAAATCAACCCTCTATATGGAAAATCTTTCTTACAAATGCAGAAGTCTTTCAATATATATATGACCAGATTCTAACCCAGGATTTGATAGGTTTTCTCTCTATAATATAATAGAATAGAATAAGGATTCCTATGGTTGGTTCACACATATGACCACCGGGGGGGGAGTACACTCACATAAATATACTCAAACACTAAACGATGCTCCAAATTCAACTGGCCCAAATTATATGTCCCAACTTGTCTCCATGTTTACGTCTTGATCATTTCTATTGAGCATATTGGTCGGCTATCCAATTTACCTGGATATGAGTGTTGATGTTAAACCTCATACGATCCATTAGGCTTATGCGGGCATGAGTGGATATGATCTGTGTAAGGGCACCCAAGCACTTTGTTGATAGTGAATATAGTTACGAGAGTGATCATTCCCATTAAAATAAGGTTTAGACGCATCCTTCCCTAAATTAGCATAAAATTACATTGTCAGGGTGAGTTCGGAAATCCATCGTATTAGATTTTACAAATGACGTGGACAAAAATAGTCAAATACATAACAAAGTTCAAATCAATTATGGAACCAATCTTTACCACTTTCGTTTAGGTGCACTTCTGATGCAACTGGGTATACCTCACTTCAGAGGCATTGAAAAAACTTCCAAGTTGCTACAAATATTCTTTGTCGATCCAGCAACCCCTCCGATCGGTCACACCCGTGGATTGAGATGGTTAGCTAGATTTACCCTTTTTCGTTTGGACTAATTTTATACGATGAATTTTTTGAGTGGTTTGATTGGGTTATTTCGAAGAGAGGGGATTGGTAGTGATAGGGGTAAAATAGCAATTGAGATTCTAGTTTGGGAGAAAGTTTATAGATTTTAACCATCTTCAGGATAGGTTTGATATCGTAATTTTCCATGGAGCCCCAAACACAAAGTTTCAGATAGTGGTTCCGAATTCGGAACCACTAATAGGGGATTTCAAAGTACTAATCTAACCCCTTTATCCCAACTCTCTACAGAGAGAGAAAAGGGCAGTGTTCTAAACGGCCCCGCCTAGGCCCGATTAATCCCCGCCTAGGCGCTAGGCGAATGCGGGTCAAAACTTAACTTAAAATTTTAACTTAAAAGAAGCCTTTTGAAACTCATTTGTTCAATATCATATCCGTAAATGGGCTTGAAATTGTATTATTGTATTATTTATATATTAAATTTCCTAATTTAAAATTATTTTTGTATTATTATATTTATTAATTATATATAAATAATAATATAATATAATTCCGCCTAGACTGATTAATCGGGATTAATCGGCTAGGCGGTAGGCAGTGCCCTTCCGCCCAGCGAGCGCCTAGCTATTTTTAGAACCATGATCAAAATATAATCAAAAAACTACAAAAATCTCCAATCACATCTTCATAATATCTTATCCATATCTCCTTTAAATCATCTTGAAATCAGCATTAATTCTGATTTTCATCATTGCACACGGCTGGAACATTTATGTAAAAAGATTGACCGTCTTATTGCTGCCATATTTGCCAAGTTCTCCTCAATATTCCCAAATTTCTCTCAAGCCCACAACCTATAATCTGTGATAAATAATACATTTAAAGTGTAAATTAATCTCAAAAAATACAATAAACCCCATAAATTAAAATAAAAACATAATTTATTCACATCAATTATCCTCCCACTTAATAAATATAATTTATGTATTAAATCTTATGAATATTGTTTACAACCTTCAATAAAATCTCATAATGTGAATTTAATGAAACCGTTTTTTTGTCATATCGGTTAATGGTTGGATTAATCATGGAAAAACTCATTTGTATAACTTTTATTGTCAAATTATAATTATTTATATTTTGATATATATTTTTAAGGCAGAGTATTGGGGAAAATCATCTTTCCATATGTATTACAAAAATTGAAAAGATGGGGTTCAATTAGAATTATAAAAGGTTAAAAGGTTTTAGTTGCAATATTAAAATTTTATTATGCAACATGCAGTAGTTATAAGTTTATGACCCGATTAATGCAATCCAAACAATTTATCTTGAATTTTCTAATTTGCAGTTTATATATTGGTCTTTCCATAACTTATGGAAAAGTCATTTTTCAAGAGACAAACTATATTTTTAAATATTTTTAAAAGGCAAAGTGTTGAGAAAGATCGTCTTTCTATAGGTATATGGAAAGACAGTGTTAAATTAGAATTATGGAAAGATAAAATATTTTAGTTTCAATATTAAAAATTTAGCAACGTGCAGTTGTTATAAGTTTGTGACCCCGATTAATGTAACTTGGAAATTTTATCTTGATTTCTTCTAATTTGCATTTTCAAACCTTAGTTTTCTATAAGTTACGGAAAGACCGTCTTTTAAGAGTCTTTTTAAATTGTAAAAATTTATTGCAATAAATGGAAACAAATTCAAATCGCCTCATCATTCATATTAATTAAAATGACTAGTGAAACGGTTATGGCGATCTTAAATATAATTTTTATTTTTTACTTTCCATAATCTGATTGTTGTTTACCGCAATAGTCGAACAAAATCCACAAATTTGCTCAAGCTCTTGCACCATATCACAAGAATCCATCACTATATATATGTCTCCACAAACTCGCTAAAACTCACATCTTAGTTAACTCCGAATTACACACACGCCATTGCATTTTCATTTCTTCAATTTCTCACAAACAATGAAGAGCTCGAATCTCCTCATCTGCTTTCTGGGTTTCATCCTTTGCTTTTGCTCGTTCTCGATGGCTGTAAGTACTTCTTTAAACTTTCAGAGCATCACTGACGTTAGTGTTTTTGAACCTGATTGTCAGATGAATTATAGATTGTCGTTCAGTCTGATTGACACGTAAACTATTCATGATGTTAATTCGTTTGAACTATTCATAATGTTGATTCGTCTGACTTTAGTTGCGCTTAAACTGGCTCGATTTACAATTTGAATTTGTTCATACATGAAGAATCAGAAGTGGTGTATAGCCAAATCCCCAGCTCCACAGGACAAGTTGCAGGGTTTTTTGGATTACGCTTGTGGAATTTTGGATTGCAGTGGAATAAAATCTGGTGGCGCCTGTTACGAGCCAAACAATCTAGATAATCATGCTTCGTATGCCCTAGATCTCGTTTTCAGGGCTCGTGGAGAATGTCACTCGGAAATTGGTGTTCCAACCAATGTCGATCCATGTATGCCGCTTTCCCTATTTTTTTTCCCGACTTAACTTCATTTCTGTTCAGTTTTATTCATTTCAATTTGAATCAAACATATTTATTAGCATATGAGATCATCTTGAAGTATTTATTTGACTTTTTTGACAGATATATTCTTCTCAACCTAACCTGTTATTTTCTCTTTTTTCTTTTTTGCAGCTTATGGTAACTGCCACTACCCATGATTGATTGAAGATGTTGAATTAGTATTGGCCTAGGGAGATCGATTTAGTGGAGTTTGAATTTGGATGTCTTCATGTATTACGTTCCCGGATACGTATTGCATTGTATTCCCACTATGGTTTACTAATTGGTTAATTTCCACGAAAAGTGGTAGATGCATTAACTTTATATTTTAAATTTAAATTACATAAAAATAGTCCTGAGTTACAAATCCTAAAAATAAATTGCATCTAGACACATCTCAATCATGTGTAATCAAATCATAATCAGACCACAGTCATATCTAATCAAAGATCTCATATATCCTAACAGAATAAATTCAATTGAACACAATCCCGACAATTAACTACTTCAACTCCTGAATCCAATTCAACAAGTTCAATCAAAATATCCGAAAAAACATATATATATATATATATATATGACAAATTTAGTACCAATTTCATCCAAAAATATTTATATTTTTTCTTTTTTTGGTTAAAGAAAATTGTTTCGAGTAGACCTCCGGTGCTAAGTGAAGAGAAATCCTTGGAGAGGAACAATGGTTCACACAATTTTTTTTTATTTGCAAAATTTGTTTGACGTGAAGATGAGGATCCAATAGAATCATGCGATGAATTTAAATCTACAATAAATTATCATCATGAAATCAGTCACTTTGATAATTCATTTTTATTCAAACACTTGCATAATTGTATAGAGCTCTCACTTACCAAAAAGTTTTGTTTTAGCCAGGTTAAACTGAGGCCAAGGTTTACTGTGCAAGTATAAGAAATTTCATTTGAGATGGGTTTTTTTAAAAATATGCTGATAAATTTAGGGACATACTGTGTAATTATCGAAACACTATATATATCACAAAAAATTAGAATTTTCATTTATATTTTTTTCTCTGCAACTGATCGAAAACTGCCTTGTCAATCGGAAACCGCTACCATACACTAGTAACCACCATCAAATGCTGGAATCTAGCAGAGAATCCGCCGCGATACTTCTTTTTCTGTCGGCAAAATCGATATGACTCTGGCGATCTGGTTCTTCTTCTTCGATGCGACTCCGACTCCGGCTATCAATGCGACTCCCGCGATGGTGGTGTTCTAGCTCCGACACGGCCACGCCTCTACAATTAACCACCACGATACCGCTGTCGACGGATGGAGAGGACGTAGAAGACAGTGACCTCTGCCGCTACAATTCGCAACGTCGTGCCCTAGGCCGAGGTGAGATCGGAGAATCAAAATTAAGGTGAGAACCGGAGTTGGTGGAATATTCTATTGAATCGGAGTTACATACGTTGCGGTGAGATCCGATTTGAGTCCTTCGCTACCTACAAGGAAGAAGACCTCGCTGACGGTGAGATCCATGTGACCGCTGTAGAAGAAGACTCGCGCATGTTTGCACTCGCAAGATTATTGTTTTGCGATATTTTTTGGCACGTGTATTCAAACCTTGCCAGCGGCGGACGGCAACGATGAAGGAAGACAACGACTGACGTTCGGCATGAGGTGAGGTTTAAACTTGTGCTTTATTTTTTCCAATGACATACAGAGGTTTAATATTTACTTGAATAAACTTATTATCAACAAAGATTATTTGGTCTAGTGGTTAGTACACTTGTTGTTGACTCTAGAGGTCTAGAGTTCAAATCTCACTTATGGCCCTTATTTTGAAGAATTTATATTCTTGATTTACATGTTTAGGTTTAATATTATTTGACTGAATATATGTTGAATAATGAATCTTTGGTGTAGTGGTTATTGCTTTGGATTTTGAGGTTAGAGACCTAAGTTCAAATCCCACCAAGTTTTTTTAAATAAAAAATTGAGGTACTATAGATTTTTGTTGATTTTTGTAGTTTTTTTTCCTCTTATGTTGATTTTGTATTATTTGAGTGAGGTTTTATTGATAAGAGTTGATGTTTGGTAGTTTTTTTTGGTTGATATGGATTGATATTTGCAGTTTCTTTTTAAATTTTCTCATATTGATGTTTTTCATTTTCCGACTAATGTTTTGGTTATAAGAGTTGATGTTTGTAGTGTCATTTTTCTTGTGATGGTGTCTTTCATTTTACAGAAGAGGTTCAAGTGTTAGGAGTTGATGTTTGTAGATTTTTGGTGATATAGGTTGATATTTGTAGTTTTTTATTTAAAAAATATTGTTGATGTTTTATGATTTTTTGAGTGAATAATTTATACTTTTGAGGTACCATAATTTTGTTGTCGATGTTTTCATATATATTATTTCTCATGTTGAAAATTTTCATTTTTCGGGTGAGTTTTAGTTGATATGATTCTATGTTTTGTAGTTTTTTGGGTTATATGAGTTGATATTTTTTGCTTTTCCCCCTCTCATGTTGATGTTTTTCATTTTTTTTCGGTGAGTTTTAGGTTATACGAGTTGATGTTTGTAGCTTTTGGTGATATAGGTTGATTTTTGTAGTGTGTTTTTTCTTATGTTGACGTTTTTCATTTTCTAGATGAAGTTTAGGTGATAGGAATTGATGTTTTTAGCTTTTGGTTGATTTGATTGATTTTTGTAATTTTTAATAAAAATTGATAATGAAACTTTGTTGATGTTTTTATGATTTTTTGTTGATTTCTTTTTTTGTTTTAGTCGGTATTTTTTAAAAAATTTGGTTGATTTTTATTTGATTTTTTATACATATTTTGTTGTATTGTTTGTATATTTTTTTCCTGTAATTTTTCTTCTGATGTTTTATGATTTTTCGTTGATGTTCTGCTATTTTTTGCTGATGTTTATAATCTCCCGTTTGATGATCATATTGATTTTTTTTTTACTTTTTTTAAAAAAATTGAATTACTTTTTG
>JAULKK010291457.1:0-13328 GCA_032355705.1 Rubia peregrina
GCATTCAACAGCTTGACATTAATAATACTTTCCTGCATGGATACTTGGATGAAGAGGTTTATATGCTTCCTCCTGCAAGTTATTCAAAGGCCTCTGCAAATCAGGTCTGCAAGCTGAAAAGGTCTTTATATGGCCTTAAACAGACCTCTAAACAATGTAATGTTGAACTAAGGCATTTTTGTCTTATGGTTTTGATCAGTCACAGAATAACTATTGTTTATTCACCAAGTCTTCTGATGATCAGCATCTTTCCTTGATTGTTTATGTGGATGATATCTTGATTGCTGGTTCTAATAATAATGTTATTCAAGCAATCAAGTATTTTCTGCATTCCAAGTTTACCATCAAAGATCTTGGACCAGATAAATTCTTCCTTGGACTTGAACTGGCCAGATCAGGAGCTGGTATATTTTCTCATAGAAAATACATCCTTGACATTGTTGAGGATACTGGCTGTCTTGGAGCCAAGTGCACATTTTCTCCACTTCCTGCTACATAGGATATGACAGCTCCTTCTCCTTTCCTAGCTGATCCCAGTGTATATAGAAGACTCATTGGAAGACTGTTTTATCTCAATTCCACAAGACCTGGTGTTACTTATGCAGTCAACCAGCTAAGTCAATTCATGCAGTTTCCAACTGAGCATCATCTGTCAGGGGATCTTCATGTGGTTAAGTATCTTCACACTTATCCTTCTCATGGTGTGTTTTATCCTAGTTCCAGTACTTTTTAGCTCACAGCATATTGTGATGCTGACTGGGATAAATGTAAAAATTTCAGGCAATCTATCACTGGATTCTACATATTTCTTGGTCATGACATGATTTCTTATAAATCAAAGAAATAGCAGACTGTCTCCAGGTCCTCTGCTGAGTTTGAATATAGAAGCATGGCTCTTACAACCACTGAAATCCAATGGATCTCTTACTTGTTGACTGATTTTGAAGTTCCCTTGCAGCTTCCAATTCCCCTTTGGTGTGACAACAAAGCTGCCATTCACATTGTGGAGAATTCCAAATTCCATGAGAGAAGCAAACATATAGAGATAGACTACCATGTTACCAGGAATCAGTCTAAGGTTGGCTTCCTTGTGCCTCATCTCATCTCCACCAAGCTTCAGCTGACTGATCTCTTTACAAAACCCTTAGCTGCTGATGTTCTTCAATCCTTGTTGATCAAGATGAACTTCTGTGCTTTTCCCCAAGTTCATCTTGAGGGGAGAGTGAAGGAATTAAAACATGACAACAGCTCATGCTATTTAACATAAGGAGGGAGTGACAGTTAGTAGTTAGTTTTTTGCTCAGGCTATTTATCAGTTTTTACTTTGCATTTTTTTCTTTTAGTTGTTACTAAGATTTTTAGTTGTGTATATATAGAAGAGCATTGTATAGAACGAATTGACTGAACCAATACACATAAAATCTTTTCCTAAAACTTCTTCTCTGAAATTGTTTTCTACACTATGTGTGTTTACTGTGTCAATGGTGTTCATAATAATGCCTTGATTCTGAACCTTTTCAGTTTAGTCTAATAAATTCTTTGTTAGGTTAAATGGCTATGAATTTAGTTCAATGCTTGTAGTTGTTATAAAATTTATGGTTCTTAGTGTATAATGCCATTAATGAAATATGTTTAGGCGTTGTTTGTCTAAAGTGCTTATCAATGAGGTTTGTAGATGGTTGTTAAACGTCTTTGTAAATGGTCATTGAACGTCTTTGAAAATTATTAACTAAGAAGAAATGAATGTTAATCTTCAAATGGAAGTGATAACATTCCTCATATGCAATTCATGTGAAGGAATGAGTGAATGAGTCTAGGATCTATAAGTGGTTTTGAAGTGGAATTAAATCCCCCAAGGCTTTGTTAATTGTGATTTTACCATCTTTTTAGTAGCCTGTTGCATGATAGCATAATTAGTTTACTTTGATAGTTGTGTTGTCTTTCAATTCGTAACTTAGAAAACCAACCAAAAACCTCACTCTTTACATGCTTATATATATGTATCTATCTTTAACAAGGATTATACCCACCCCTATATGCATGAACCCTTAGGAAAATCCCTCTTCTTTGTGGATGACCCCAACTTGCCAAAATCTCTACTTAATTGTATTTAGTAAGCAAAAAAGCTTATAAATTTTATTTTTGAGAGGTACGGCGACGACCTCCCAGTACTGCCCAACTTAGTCGCCTCATTATAATCACCACTTTGAATAAGTGGATTGGGCATCAATGGTATGTTGTTTGGATTGCCAACAAAAGGTGTGACATTTGGATTGTCCCCCACCATTCCTGGGAAGTATTGCTAAAACAATGAAATGGTTGGATTAACTCCCCCCTTCCAGTTTGTTTAGTATGTCTCTTACAAAGTATATAACAATCAAAACTCATGAGGTAAAGGCCATGATGAGCGAACTAGTTCGATCAAAGTAGTTTCAATGGCAATAGGTAATAAGTTTAGCAACTTTATTTCAGAAAAATCAAAATGATAAGCTCTTAAAACGGCTCTATGAATGAGAATTTAATATTCTTAAGAGAATCAGGAACAAAATTCAATTTGAATAACTTTACAAAATTGTATAGGGAATGTGTAAAATTGACTTGTATTCATACAATATATCAACGGAATCAAAACTATGGTGACCTAATCATATTCAACTTTGGTTTTCCATATATACATGTTCTATTCCAATAACCCACAAGCTTATGGTGGTGGAGAGACATGAAGCATGGACTGAAAAATAGCCAAACGAGCAGTGCCAGTAGCATTAGTAAAAATGTCAGCAATCTGATCAAGCGAACGAACATGACAAACAACCAAATAACCATATTCAACCTGCTCAAGAACAAAATGATAGTAATTCTTGATCTTCTTAGACCGCTGATGAAAGACAAGATTGGTAGACATATAATTTGGATTGATATTGTCACATAGAAAAATAGGTGGAGGCAAAGGAGGAGCCTAAAGCTTAAGTAACAATTTTTGTAACCAAATGAGCTCAATCGTGGAAAATGTAACTTCGCAATACTCTTATTCAGAGCTGGATTTGGCAACAATGTGTTGTTTCCGATAAGACCAACTAATAATGTTTCCATCATAATAAACGCAAAGCCATGAAAAAAAACAATCATCGCCATTAGACACCCAGCCAGCATTAGTATAAGCAACATGTCGATGATCAGTACAAGGTCAAAAATGAAGACCATATAATCCAACCTTTCAAATAACGCATAATTCTCTTTACATTATACCAATGAAGTTCAGTTGGACTATGCATGAACTGACAAACACGATTAACTGCATAAGAGATCTCAGGATGAGTAATCATGACATACTGGAGAGCACTAACAATAAGAGATACATATGAGGGTCACACAATGAATCACCAAAAAAATGGTGTACATTTGGTTTGGCCGGAGACGCAATGGGCTTCGCATCGCCCAACTTACTACAGTCCAGAAGATTACGAATGAACTTTTGCTAAGATAAAACTCACCATTCTTGGAGCGATTAAACCTAATGCCCAAAAATTAATGTAGATGACCAAGATCACGAAGAACAAAAGTATCATTCAACTTCACAAGAAATATAGAAATGGCAGTTGAAAAAGACTAGTAATAATGATATCATCCACATAATCAAGAAGATAGAGAATAATCGTTCCTAAGAGAAGAATAAAGAGTGTAGTATCAGACTTACAATACACAAAGTTTTTTCTGTAGAAAAAGATGAAGCTTCGTAAACCATGCCTGAGGTGCTTGCTTGAGACTATAAAGGGCCTTCTTCAGAAGACAAACATATGATGGACAAGTTTGATCATGAAAGCCAGGTGGCTGAGATATAAATACTTGCTCAAAAATATCACCATTCAGAAAATCATTATTAATATCAACTTGAAAAATGGGCCAGTTAAGGGTAGGAGAAATCGTCAGTACAAGATGAATGGTAGTTAGTTTAACCACATGAGTAAAGGAATCGACATAATCAGCTCCCTCCTCCTGAGTAAAACCTTTGGTAACAAGACGTAGCTCATAGCTTTCAATGGAACCATCTGCTTAGCGCTTTATCTGTACACCCACATACAACAAACAATGTTACCATTACGAGAAGGTGGGACAAGTTTTCACGTCCTATTACATACGCATAAGGGCACCATTCTCTACTTGCATTGCATTTAGCCTTTTAGAAATTTTAAAAGCGTGAGAAAATGTTTTCTGTTTAGAATAGGGAGAGTCTGAGGGAGGTAGAGGGTGTTTAGTGGAGGTAAGAATTTTTGGTTTTAAATTTTTGGTTTTATCATGAGTGACCATGGTGTGTTGACTATCATCAGCAGCTTGGAAATAAGAAGAGAATGTGGGAGTTGTGTAGGAGGAGGAGTCAAGCTCGCAGAAAAAGTTCACTTGGTCGCCACTGGAGGATAGGCCAAGCATGCCACTGAAGGCATCTGCTGTTGTGCTAGGGAAGGGTAGTCGACCGAGCTTAGGAACTTTCCATAATAAAGCTTCCGGGGAGATGCAGGCTAACCCGGAAGACTTGCAGGCTTGCAGCTGGCGACGATGGACAGGACTCAAACAATTAGCTAGACGCGGATGGGAAATCATGTCTAGGAAAGGGAGAAGCAGATGGAGGTGTGGGAATAGGAGCAAGGGATTGTGATCTGGAAGCGAGTTGCATAAGAGACGGAGGAAAATTGGACTCGACTGAGGGAAAATTTGGAACTGATTGTAAATGATAAGGGTAGGGAAAGGTGGATTCATTAAAAATGACATCATTGACAATATAGACACAATTAGTAGGAACAAGAAGACACAAATATCCTTTGTGGTTAGAACTATTGACAGTAAATATACAGGTAGGTGATATATATTCAAGCTTATTGGACGTGTACGGACATAGGAAAGGATAACACAAACAACCAAACATTTTGAGAAGATCCTAATCAATAAGTTTGTGATAAAGAGGCTCAGTTGGAGATTTATAATCAAGTGTAAGAGTTAAAGTACAATTATGAATATACATAGAAGTGTGAAAGGCATGCTATCAAAAGGAAGTAGACAAGCTCAGGAAATGAGGTAAAGTTCTTTTTTTCAAAATTGATATATGGCGATGTTCAGAAACACCATTTTGAGACTGGGTATAGGGAGCAAAGATACTGTGCATGAAACATCATCTGGAATATCATCCATGCTTCGGAGGTAGTAAATACACGAACAACATGAGCAAGCAGAGAAGTAGAAATTGTGAATTGAAACCATAATAAAACCAAGTGATCCTCATTCATCCACGTAGGTGGAGAGGGCGACTTGGATGAATCAGAAGTTGCTTCCAAGAACTCAGTCGGGGCCAAACCCAAAACAAGAAAAGAATCAAGAGCATAGGTGACAAGAGCATATTTGATGGATTGGCACCATAGAGAATAATGGCTTTGATGAAGAGAAAATTATGTAGCAGAGGTACAAATTTCAAAATTGGTGGAAAACATGTTGTCAAAACCTATGATATAGTGGGCGTCCGGTGGCAAAAAATAAGGATAGGTGGCGGAAAAAATTTAGAGGGACGTCCGACGGCTCAAAAGTAGGGCTTAGGGTTTTGATGAGAGGATCGGGGTTAGGCTGATACCATGTAAAATTGTATAGGGATCCTGCAAAACTGACTTGTATTCTTTCAAGATATTAACAAGTTTTTATATAAGGGGTTGCTTAGAGAATAAGCAATACTATGATAGCCTAATCATATACAACTTAGGTATTCCATAAACATATTCGATTCCAATAGGTTTGAATTGGAGCTAAATTGAATGTGTTATGAATAATGCTTTAAGTAGACAATAAAAAGTTCCAAAACTTAAGCACATTTTTCCATATCGAATAGGATACAATAACCATACCCTAATCCCTTTATGGACATGTTAACCTTGTTTTTTTTCTACCCCTTTTTTCTTGATCTTATTAGGTTTTGTAACTTTTTATAAACCTCTTAGAATTTGGAGTTTCCTTCTCAAAACTCAAAAATTAATTAGAACTCAGCCATATAATACTCAATTTCCAAAAGCAAGTAGGATTCAATTACAACTTTAATTTTGGAAACTTTTCAAATCAGGGCCAAAATTTTCAACTTCAAACTCAAGAAACCCATGGTTCAAACCCTAATTCCCGAGGTTTTCAAACCCTAACCCACGGCTGAAACCCCAAAAAATCAAATATACAAACCCTAGTAAAATCCATGGCTCACAAACCCTAATTCCCAATGTTTTAAACCCTAGTTTATGGTACTTAATTTTAAAAAAAATGAATTCAAAACCAATGTTTCCCATCTTTAAAAAGTTTTGGAATAAGAACTATTAAAATATCCCCCTCTATTCCAATGAAATTTGGGGTATTCAAGATCAGAGGAATCAAGAATAAGACTCTTTTCGGGATTGAATTTTATGACAATATGTTTGCATGTTTAATAAAGAATTCAAGATCAACGAAACCAAAGATTGATTAAAGAAATTAATGAATTATGAGCATGCAACAATTTTTAGAAGAGAGGATGAAAATATCACATACACATAAATTGTTTAAACACTATAAGTTACAAAATTGATCGTAAAGGTTAACGTTGATAAAAAAAATTAACCTTCAGACCCTTCGATGTCCTTCGACTCTAAGATGAAGGTGAAGACGGATGGTGATACCGAAGTATTACAACGCATAGACCATTCGATGACCTTCGACTCAAGATTTGATAACAAAGAATAGTAAATATAAGGCGACATGAAAGATAATATGAATAAAAAATTAGAAATTTAAAGCATAAACTTAAAACCCCTTGTAGTTCGGCTGAAAATCATTTGTTTTTCTCTAATACTAACTGATATGAATCTCCTTAGGATGATCCTGTTTGCGGAACAATTAGAAGCACTTTTCAACGGGTGAAACAAAATACCTTCAAGTTGTGAAGAAGACACACTCAAATTCTTACTGATGAAAACATAGTCAAGAGTGGCTCAGTAGTAATGGGCCATTGGTCAAAATTATGAGCTGTCATAATAATTCTGACGATTGCGCCTGCCTCGCCCAATTGAGTTAAAAAGTATTATGATCTAGGGTTTCCAAAGTAGATATAGCAAGTTATGTCTATCATATTACATTTCATTCACTATTATTTACTATCAGAACAACTACTGACTTCAGCATTGTACTGTTTTCCCTTGCCACACTCCAGGGGATTTTCTTGCAGATCACGGCTGAGAAATTGGCAGTACGACCCAATCAAGTTTTAGGTTCATAAATCGGTACACTTTATGGAACCCGAAAGATTATTTGAGTTCCCATAGAGTTCTCTTCCATGGCTACTAGTATATATCCATTAGGGAGTTTTGATTTCATGTCGTTAGTTTAACACGACATGGTGCAATGAGACACTAATTTGGACGATTAGACTTGATGATTCCTTTATACGGGGCTTTTGTTCCATACCCTGGCCCTGTCTCTACGTTGGATTAGCGTGGGATGAGATGATATACTCGTTGTTACGGTGTGCCTAGTGCTAGCTTGGATAGCGGCCTTCTGCCTCAACTTCTCTATCTTTTATGTTATCCACTCTACACCCGCAGTTACATTTATTATGGCTGGAAACCTTGATGAGAGAACGAATTTGTTAGAATAAGTCAGTTTGATGATTAGAAAAGATTTTTTTTTTGCTGACTTGGCTAGAGTTATACTAGTATTAGTCTAGTTTTTACTCTATTTATTCTCTCATCAATAATATCTTAATATCAAAAAACATTAATCTACATGGTATCAGAGCAAGTTCTGATCTAGAACCCTTAATCCTAATTTTTCTGGCCTTCTTATCCCTCTCCTTTCCGTTCGACCAAATTTCTGGTCAACTTTCGGTTGATATCCGATCAGTTTCTGGCCAACACTTACCGACGGATCTTCAATTTTCTTTGGTGCCTCTCTCTGTTCTTCTCTTGGCATAAAATCTCTCTGGCATCACTCTTCTCAGCATCCAAGTTCTCTCCGACAAGTTCTTCATCTCCAGCCTACAACGATTAGCCTCTGATGATCATCCTCCATTATTTCTGGTCTCCGACGATCATCTTTTTTCTGAGAAAGCTTCCAGGGACAATTCCACGGTGACGTCACTCAGCAACCAAACTGTGTCGGCATCGTCCTCTCAACTGTCCTCACTTTGTCATCAGCATTCTCGGATTTCGCAATATCACTCCAGCGACCAATCCTTATTCTCTGGTGAGTTTGGTATGAATTGCAGCGAAGAAGGAAAATCGCTGCTCTTAAGCCAGATTCACACGCTTTATTTGGGCATCCTATTCACGTGCCAGCGAACAATTCCTTCTTACATGTCTTCACTCGCGCGTCAACTTCAGTCGTGCGTCAGCCTCACTCGTGCATCTTTCTCACGCGCCCAACCTTCACCTATGCATCACTTTTGTTCAATTTGACTGAGTTGATTGACTGCACATTTGCTACAAATTGGTATTCCCATATTTTGCAGTATGGCCCATTTCGCTGGTAATAAACTTTGTGGCTCAAAGTGGATTGTCGATTCTAGCACCACCAAACATATGGCATTATCTCCCTATGTTTTTTATTATCTGACACCCTATAATAGTCATGGAATTATCATTGTTGGTAATGGTTCTCAACTCCCTATTACTCGTATTGGTGATTCTTAGATGTCGAAATCTTTATCCCTGCATGATGTTCTTACTGTGCCTGTTATCACTAAAAAATTCTTTTGATTAGAAAGTTCATTGGGATTTAAACTGTGTTGTTTGCTTTGATATTATTTGGCATAAAAACAAAAGGGAAACATTGTGTCATGGTCATATTGAAGATAGTCTTTATGTTTTAGACTATGGTGCACCATTTTTTCTTTCTACCATTAAATCAAATAAGTCACGTGCATCTTTTGAAATCTGGCATACTAGACTTGGTCATGTTCCGCATTCTGTTATTTCTACTTTGCGAGCTTCGGGATCTTTATCTGTCTCATCAATTTTGCCAAAATCTACCCTTTGTGATGTGTGTGAAAAGGCTAAAGGGAAATGTTTATCTTTTATATAAATGATAAAAGTTCTTCTATGGTACTTGATCTAGTTCATTGTGATTTATGGAGGCCCTCTCCTATTTTATCTGCAGATGGTTTCTCCTACTATGCTATTTTCCTTGATGATCATTCCCAACTCTATGGTTTTACCCAATGTACCACAAATATGATTTCTTGGGATGTTTATTGCCAATTTGAGGCTTTTGTGGAGAACCAGTTCACTTCAACCATTAAGTTGTTTTAGAGTGATTGGGGGGCTGAGTTCGTAAATGGTAACTTACGCTCTCACTTTCGGGAAAGGGGCATTCATCATCAGATATCTTGTCTGTATACTCCTGAGCAAAAAGGTCGGGCTCAGTGCAAGCATTGCCACGTTGCTCAGATGGGTTTTTATATGTTATACCACTCTCATGTCCCTCTCTGCCAATGGCTTAATGCTTTTGTTGCAACCAATTATACTATAAATCAATTACCCACACCCGTTCTTGGCGGACGATCACCATATGAAGTTATTAATGGTCGGGTTCCCATATACACCAATTTTCATACTTTTAGTTGTCAGGTCTTCCCCTTTATTCTCTCCTTTGCCTATCATAGGCTGTCTTCCTGCAGTATTCCATGTGTTTTTATTAGCTGCAGTTCGTAGTATAAAGGTTGTTCGTGCCTCAATTGTACTACTGGAAGAATATATGTCACTCAACATGCTCATTTTGACGAAACATGCTTTCTATTCGCCCATCCATTTCTTCGGCAAGCAGTTATCCATCATCAATGTTAGATATATTATCCTTTCTTGATCCTATTTATCATTCAGTGCCTCATTTGCCACAGTTTCTCATGTGCTGCCTAAATCTCCTTCGGCCCCTTGCTCCATTTGTGCTACTTATCTACCACCAGAACCCTATCTAACGCCTCCTGCCTCTCCACCAGTTAGAATGCTGGCTCAATCTCCGCCTAGCTCGGCTACTTCTTCACCAGCCTCCTCGGTCGATCCCACTTCTCCGGCCTCTCCTCCTTGGTCTCGCACTCATTGCATGGCCACTCGATCAATGTCTAGAGCTATTTAGCTTGGGGATTATTCGAATATTATCGCTCATAGACTTATGGTTGCCGTGTTTTCTCAATCTGAGCCAACTGATTAACGCTCCGCTCTTTAGGATCCATCATGGGTTTCAGCTATAGATAAAGAGATAACAACTCTTTGGGGTCTAAACACATGGGACTTAGTTCCTCGCCCATTGGATATTAACATTGTTGGCTCCAAATGGGTATATTGGCTAAAGAATCATCCTCATGGTCCACTTGATCGATACAAGGCTCGCCTTGTAGCATAGGGTTTCTCTCAGATTCTGGGTTTTGACTTTGATCACACATTCAGTCTTGTGGTCAAAACCTCGACTGTTGCAAAAGTTCACGTCATTGCTACTATGCGTTCCTAGTCGCTTCATCAGCTGGATGTCAAGAACACCTTCCTCAATAGAGTTCTTGATGCTCTAGGTCTGTTAATCCGAATTATGTCAGTCATTTGTGGAAGGCTATTTATGGTCTAAATTAAGCACCTCAAGCTCTTTTTTTGCGGTTCAGCACTTATCTGACTCAGCTTAGATTTCAATGCACCTCAGCCATCACTTCTCTATTTGTTCTTTTGTGGGGAACATTGTTATTGTATCTTTTGGTGTATATCGACGATATCATTCTTATAGGTAACGATTCAAATCTTCTTCAACAGTTCGTTGATCGGACACATCGGGTGTTTACTATCAAGGACCTCGGTGCACTTTACAACTTTCTTAGCTTGGAAGTTTCGCCTACTTCATCAGCTTTGTTTTTGGGTCAAGAAAAGTATGCTTGGGACATTCTCACTCATGCTGGGATGTCTGATACTGCTCCAGTTTCTACCCCATTTGTGTCAGGTTCTCAGTTGCACAGTTACACCAGCCCACCATTCAGGAATTTGACTCTGTATCATTCACTAGTTGGGGCCCTTCCGTACCTGACCATCACTCATCCAAAATTGGCCTTCTTGGTCAATAATGCCAGCCAGTATCTTTAGGACCCTAGAGACGACCATTTTGCTATTGTTACACGGATTTTGTGCTATGTTCGAGGTACACTTCATTTTGGTCTCACCTTTCGTACCGCCAGTTCTCTTGAGGTGTTGGGGTATTCTGATATCGGCTGGGCTCGCTCTCTGGAGACTCGTCGGTCCACTTATGAATATGCTACTTTTCTTGATGGGAATCTTGTTTCCTGGAGTGCTAAGAAACAACCCATTGCTTTTCATCCTATCACCGAGTATGAGTATCAAGCTCTAGCCAACACCGCCTCAGGGGTTGTTTGGCTGGCTCACTTGCTTCTTGATCTTTGAGTTCTTTTGTCTCGTTCTCCATTAGTGTTATGCGACAATTGTAGCGCTATATTATTGGCTCGGAATCTAGTAGCCCACAAGCGGGCAAAGCACATCGACATCGACTATCACTTATTTGAGAGTTGGTTGCCTCTTGGAAGCTGCGAGTTGCTCACATTCCTAATTCTCTTCAGATTGGAGACATTTTCACCAAGGGGCTCTCTCTCCCACTATTTGAGTTCTTCAAGTCTAAATTGTGCATCAGCAAGCATCCGACGCTTCGCTTGAGGAGGGGTGTTAGAATAAGTCAAGTTGATGAGTAGAAAAGATTTTATTCTTGCTGAGTAGGCTAGAGTAATACTAGTACTAGTCCACTTTTGTACTCTATTTATTATCATCGGTAATATCATAATCATCAAGGAAAATTATTTTATCACAATCAACATTATAATGTATAAATTCTAAAGTAATTGATTGCTGTTTTTAAGGCGTTGTAGTGTGTTTCAGCTATATCTGATGCATTTTGGTAAATGGTGGTGGAACTAGTGATTTAAGAACTGAGATATTTTTGTACGTACAATTGATTAAAGCTATCTCTCTAGGGAAAAGCTCAATATTCTCTTACTCAATTTTGTTACTCCTTCTATCCTAGCTTAACAAGCAGAAAGAGAAACTGGAAAAAAAATTCACCAATTGAAATGTCCTTCTAATCCCTCCACCACCAGACACAACCACCAGAAACCACAAACACCCACCACCACCTTCACCATCACAACTAACCAGTAACAACATTTGGTTAAATTGAAGGAAAAAAACTCAATCACAACAAAAATTACATCACAACTATTCCTTAAACCCAGTTAAAGAAAATCTAAAATCAGAGCACCCAAACGATGAAAGTTGATGAAAATCCCAAATCGATTAAATCAGATGATGAGAACCCCAAATATGATGAAAACCCCACATCGTTTAAAAACTTAAAGGACCTTATCATCGATCTTAAACCAAACTAGCCTTTCATCACAAAGACCATGCACACCACCATCAGCTATGGGTTAAAACTCACTCATATCACCACGAATACCTTTAACTCATCATAAGAAAAAACCTAGAATTCAACCCGACCCACTTTCTCCAAGCACACTACCAGGTCGTCATCGCGAACGGTAGGCACACCGCCATCAGATCTGGGTTGAACTCGCCCGAGTCACTGTGAAAACCAGTAACGAGACCTCGACCTGGTCCATGCGCACGAACTCATTGAACATCATATAAGGTTGTCTCTGAGGAGACAGAAAGCTATAGCTTATGGGTGAGTTTGAAGTAGCAAGCACAGTTAGAGAGAAGTTGCCGGTAGAGGGAGTTGGTAGAAAGAAAAAGGAAGTGGGTAGTTGTGAGGGTGGGTGGCGGAGAGAATTGTGAGGCTTGAGGGTTTCTGAGGGGTGGGGTAGATAGGGTTTTGTGTGTAATATTCAATTTATTTAAGGTTATTTATGTCTTATTATGTGAAGAATTTTTCTTTAAATGGAAAGTGTGCAGATTTGGTTGGAACAGCCCAAAAAAAGAAAAAAGTGTGCATATATGGATGGGACAGAGGGAGTAAGATTAATTCATTACTATTTATGATGCTATGGTTTACTCTTGTGATGAGGTTGATAAATAGGCAATTTATAAGGATGTAGTTTAGCACTAGAGTGGGTTTAACCCTTAACCAAGATTAGGACCTTCTGTTCTGGTTTTATAATGGCAGGAAATATATCTTCAAGAACAATAAGCTTTAGAAATAGGTGTTCCTTATCTTCTTTTGAAGCATATCCAAATCCCATAAATAAAGGGATTTTTCTTATCTCATATATCCCATAATATTCCTTCAATTCCAATTCCATAAAAGTAGGGATTTACCATAATTCCATTATGCTTCTA
>JAULKK010291484.1:0-23464 GCA_032355705.1 Rubia peregrina
TAAAACGATTAGCAATCATTATAAATACATGAACTAATATATATATATATATATATATATTACTAGACATAAATTCTATATTAATCTTTAAAAAATAATTATCTAAACTAAATCAATAAAATGTTTAACAAATACTCTAAACATATGAACTAATGTACTAAACATTGTTAATAATAAGTCCGATGGAAAATAAAATTCCAAGATTAACAATATTATTTGCATATGAATTGATTAATTTTTTTAATACAGACTATGATTTTTTTGGGAAAATATTTGAATTTTTGGGCGAAATATTTTGAAATTTTGGTGGGAATATCAAATTTTAAAAACTTTTAGAAGATATTTTTGAAAACCGGTACCACAAACCGGTGACTACTGAGATGGAGGAGAAATTTCTATTCATATCTCTCTTAATTTACCTTGTTTTTTTAATACAAAAACTTGTGTAAAGTAGTCTCACACAAATTTACTGTGAGAAAAATAACTTAGTTGAAATATAGGACTCTGTAAATGGTGGATCAAATTTCGGATCCTTTTCCTATTTTAGCACGGGTCCAGTTTTTCTCTCAGCCCATGGAACTTTTCCTTTCTTTACGCGTTATCCAGTTCAACTTTCTTATTATGCATTTTCCAAAAATTTTGCAACATAATTTTCTACCTTAAATATTTGTCCATTCTTCTTTTTTATTGTCGTTGATTTGTTTTCTTTATCTTGAGCGGTTCTTCTAATAGTTGGTCTCTACGTAAACTTATGTACAAGTGACTTATTTTTTATGGTATACATTGCAATTGTTAAATTACATACTAAAATTAAAAAATTAAAAAATATTTTACTTTTTTTTATTTTCCCATTTAAATACCTATTATTACTTTTTTAACTTTTAAAATAAAATATTGAAATTTTATAAAAATAACAACATTTAAGGTAAAAGTCACTGTGGACTGTCCATAAACTTCTGGAAATGTCGCATTTCCTAAGACTTTCTCCATTTATCTTTATCCCTTCCTTTTCTTTTTGAAAATGATAGTTTTTGGAAAGACCATCTTTCCATAGGGTTATGGAAAGAGAAGATTTAATTAGAATAATAAAAAGTAAAAAATATTTAGTTGTAATATTAAATATTTATTATGTAATGTCTAGTAGCTATAAGTTTTATGATCCGATAAACGCAACCCAAATTTTTATCTTCATTTCTTCTAATTTGCAGTTTAACCTTGATTTTTTACATGCATTATGAGAAGATCATCTTTCAGGAAACGAGCATTTTAAAAATTTATGTTTCAATTTTGATAAAAAAAAGTAATGATTTGAAAATCATATTTTTGAGCAACGGACAAAATTGTGTGACTAATACGATTTTTTTAGTTCATAGTGCTAGATGATTAGATCCGAGTTTTTGTGCATTAGTTCATTGTTATTAAATTTTCTTTACAAGAATAAATAATATTGTGTGACTAATATAATTTTTTTGTTCATCAGTTTAATTGATTAGATCAAAATATTAAGGTGTAGTTCATTGTTATCGAATATATTTTTAAATAATAATGAAAATTGTGTGATGATATGGATTTTTAGTTCATAATTTTAAATGGTTAGGTCACCTTTTGAAAAATTTAGTTTAGAATTGTATTTATTGTTGCATTATAATATAACTTATTTAACAAATGTATATATTAGTTCATAGGTCTAGAAGATTTGTTAATAGTTTAAAATAATTAGTTTAGATTGTAATTTTCTACGACAGAAGATATAAGTAGTAAATGTATAATTTAGTTTTTATATTTAGAATGTTTTTTACTTGTTTTATGGACTTTCTTTAGAGTTTAATCTCTTACAAGATAATAATATAAGTCTTAGTTAACAAAGTAGGAAATAGTTCGAACAAAGTATAAATTAGGTCATATGTTTAGAATATTTGTTAATCATTTAGATTTTCATTTTTTACAAAATAATTACAGAAGTTACAACTAACAAGTGTATTAATCAATTCATATGCAAATAATATTGTTAATCTTGGAATTTTATTTCCCATCGAACTTATTATTAATAGTGTTTAGTACATTAGTTCATATGTTTAGAGTATTTGTTAATCATTTTAACAATACCCACATTTAGCTAAAAGGTACATTTTCGGGACATTTATGGAAATGTGGGCACCTTCTAAACACAATTCTAAAAATAGGGTGCCAAACTTTGAATTTCACTTAAAAGTGGGTACCAATTTGAATATTTTCTCATTATTTATTTAAAAACAAACGAGGATGAATTAGTGAAAGTGCATGTGTGCACATGCTATTTAAGAGTTGTGTTACAGGTAATTTTTTTAAAATTCTTTTGCTGGGCTAGCTTATGACTCCGCCACCAGAAAGTTAAACATTCCATTGCTCGTCTATATTTTCCACGGATCACCCCTTTGAGAGATATCAAAATCCCTATTTATTTTCCTCATTTTAATTTTAAACACAAAAGATGAAAATTCGTTGCTTCAGTTTTTCAAACGGTGGAACGTACATTACGCGAGTTGACATGTAAAAAATGTATATTTCATTACTAAATTTCATTTATTATAAAAGTTGGGCAATTTGAAATAGAAAAATAATAATAATTAAATATTTTAATTGAAACGGAGATAATTGGTGAAAGTGCGTGGGTACACGTTGAACTTAAGAGTTGTACAATATCCCCCCCACTCCACTCTTTCACACACCTTTTGTTTTTAAATAGTTATTATCATTATCTTATTTATCATCGTACTCATAACATAGTTTTATTCTCATTTCACACCACTAAAGAAAAAAAATCAACTACCTTAAACTATTATCCTCGTCAACATTGACCGTTGCAAAGGATAAGAAAAAGTAGTTTTTTCTTAAGATCCTATGAAGAAGTTGTACTCTTGTTTGGAAATTGACATTGATGTTTGAATCTCGTGCTTTCACTCGAGTCTACTTGGTGGTAAATCATCTCCACACTGGGCTCTCAACTAAAGCCCCTAGGCCGGGTTGATTACTCCACTCCCGATTTCCAAAACTCGCTCCAGCCATAGCCCACTCTTTAACACACCCTTACTTAGCTAACTCAAACAATATTCTTTATCAATCTTTCGAATCATTAACACCCCTATTTTCCATTTTTAAAATAACAAGGATAATAGTATATATATGCGTGTATTTATATGTAATTATATATAACAAATAAATATTATGTATATTTTTGTGTTGCTTTTATTACTTTTATTTTCATTCCTAAAATAAATGTTGAGTGTACTTTCATTATCTTTTATGTGATTTACTCAATTTCGATCTATTCATTTTCTATTTTAAAATTTATTAATAATTAGATTAGGTGCATGCAAATAGAAACAAATAGCGTGTTCATATTATCAGTTTAACGAACATTTTCTATCCTCATCTTCCAGTATTGGCTTTCCCCTGTTGAGCAATCGAGTGTAATAGAAATCAATGTAAATTGAGTTAAATATAATTACAATTAAGTATGTGAAGGTAACGTATACTGCCAACATGCACGTTATTTAGACGCGCTTCATTTATTATGGCACGTATATTCCACGGACATATATGTAAAACAACCTTGCGTAATTTTATTACTAGATTTTATTTATTTTATATGTTGATTAATTTGGATCAGATAAATAATGAAAATTGTGTATTTTACTTAAACAGAGAAGAATTGGTGAAAACGCATTTGGCACTTGCTATTTAAGAGCTATGTAATGTGTACTTGAATAACTTTTATACCGCGCTAGCTTACGACTATTTTGGTAGAAAGCTCACCGCTCCATTGCTTGTGAATGGAAATGGGTACTTTGCTTGGCTTTTTCCATTGCTTATAAATGGCGACAATGGCTGGAGACCTAGCCGACAGGAGAGAATACTCTCAAAGAAAGCCTCTCCATCCACCCAGGAAAGTACAATGAATGTAAGGAGCAGGGAAGGAAAATCTTCATGTCCGTACAAAGACATTCAGCTGCTTGTGTAAGGGCAATAGGTTGCTTAAATCTGAAAGCCAAACCGCCGCTCGCTATTGTGGCTCAGATTCATCAACACTGCGCGCAAACCATCATTAGCCTACATCTGTGCCATTAGAAAAATGTATCATTCTACTTCCTACCTGAATTTTCCCCAGATCACCCCTTAGTAGTCTCCACAGATGATGCTTTTCTTTGTACGTTTTATTTCGGTTCTGCTACCGTTGATGCCATTCTACACCACTATCTGTCTAGCACGGAAGCCGTCCTAATTGGGCCATGAGTACTGGAGATACCAGAGTACTATATATGGATCTTGAAGCATCTCTTCGAAGGATAGCCAAAGGTCACAATATGTGGGATACATATGTGGTCAAAACCCCGCTCGATACAATTTTAAGGCTTTAAATATATCAAACATATTTATCCTATTTTATTACTATATTTTCTTTATATTTATATATTGAGAAATTTGGATGAAATAAAAAAGGATAATTATGTATTTTAACACAAACGAAGATGAATTATTGAAAGCACGTGCATTTAGGAGTGATTTGAACCTAAAATCATGTGTTAACCAATGTATTTAGCAGATTTATTAATATGTTTTGTATGGCTTATTTCTAAATTTAGTTAAATTTAAATCACAAGTAGTTTAGATAGCATTTGCTGGTTCTTGTCCAAATCTTTAGTTTTGTGGATTTATTTTGACCTAATGGATGCTATATATTTACTAGCATCTAGATCCTATTTATCAACTTCTTGGTAGATGGCTCGTAAGCACATCAGAATAGAAGACAATTTGCAAGGATGGTAGGAGATATTAGAAGGTTATTAGTAAGGATGGAAGTAGATCGAAGCCACGTGCTTAATTGTGGTAGAATATTGACATGCGCCAAGCAGAAGAGGAGTTGAAGCTTTGACAACAAAGAATACTAGCACGGCTCTGTCCTATTGCACAGACTATGCCAGCCAATGATGAGGTGCCCATGAAAAGGAACGAACCACAAGGTATTGCATGGCCCGTGCAGTGCAAATAGTGTGTGCTGCTAAATATGAAACACGAGGCGTGCACATTTAAGTTCATGATTTAAAAACCATCCCACATGGCTGCACCATCAATTTTCCAAGAAATCAACTCCTTGTTGGTGGCCCGCGAGGAATTACACAGGTTGTACAGTTCCAATGCTCAGAAGATATTCCCAGCCGATGGCCCGCAAAGGAATGCATAGTCACGCTGCTCAAAAGATTGAATAACTACAACCAATTGTTGGCATGTGCCCTATTTCATAAGCCGTGTGCTACTGGATGGCCAGTGTCGCCGACTAACTAGGGTTTCCTTGTCTTTTTTGGGATTGTTCATGGACCATTTCCTATCTACTATATTAAGGGACCTATGTCTACTAGGGTTTAATTTTGGCTAGCATATTTTCATTCTCCTAGTTTTCTAAGAGTAGGTAGAGAGATAAAGAAAATAACCCTTCTCTCTTGTTTTAATCTTCCTCGTTTTGCCCAATGGCATTGAATCCAATCGAAAGATTCGGTTAAATGCTTAAATATTAATTTATTTTCTTGGGGATTCACATTTTTATTCAAGATTTGGTAGATACTTTGTGAGATTCTAGGTCACCCTATCCTTTTATGTTTATGAATATTATGCTTGACTAGTTCTTTACATTCTTGATAAATACATGTTAGATATCTTTCGATTAGCATACACCGTAGTATACGTTTCATGTAATAGTGCTAGGCATGATTATCCCCTTCTTAGTGTATGGTAGGATAATAGGGGGAATACGAGTGGCTACATGGGTATATGTGTGAATTCCATATGCACCGTTCCGATGACCGTAAGCTACCCTGACTGGAAAATGGTAGCTCGATCGGTGTGGGTATGATAATTTGTAGTAACTAGGGTTGTAGTTAAGAGACCATCGTCATTTCAACCCTAGAGTCATCATGAGATACCACTCCCTTTTACTCTATAGGCCTAGGGAGAAGTGCTCATAGTGGAGAACCAAGATGTAATTCCTAATGGGAAAGAGGAGCTCTAACGGTTGGACCACTTTATTCACTTTCCTAATTACAGAGGTGGTGTCGATAGAATAAGACCCGGACACCTTGTGTGACAGACGAAGGGGAGTTTTGACTATCGACCACACTATGTAACATAGACATTGGGATAGGTTTGTAAGTATTTTATTTGTTAGAATCTTGTATTAAAGTGCTCTGCAGATCATGTAATGCAACTATCCCCAAGTGTTAGTTTAATATAGTTTGACCTCTTGCTCTTTCATGTTTTGTTGTTTATAGATAAAACCCTTGAAAACCTTGTTTGTAACATTGACTATCCATGACACGCAATAGGATTTCCGTCCCTATTGCGAGTTTTGCATAGTTAACTTTGAAATTGCTAGCATCTCTATGGACGACCCCGGACTTGCCACTTGCTACCCCTTGGTAGTTTAGTACTGAGTACAAGATTAGCAATATAAATTCTATCCTTGATCTTCCCCAGTGCTTAACGGGTTAGTAGATTCTTCTGTGAAAAGGTGCGGTTTATTAGTGACCTTGCGGACTGCGGATAATTTTTTTTCCCATAACCGGGGATGCTAGTTAAAGATTTATTGTGATCTTGCATTACTAGTTTGCAGAGTAGTTTTTGCTGTTTTTATTTTATAGCTTTGGTTGGTTATTGTGTTGAGATTTTTAGTTATGCCGGTTACTTCTAATTTTTTTCTAGTGTTTTTTCTTGAACCTAGTATTGTCTAGTTTTTGGTTTATGGCACATGCTCGTACCGCAAGCTTAGAAACTTTACAATACTAATACAATGATAATAATTATCTGTTTAATGAAAATTTATTTCCACTTCTTCTAATGCCGGCTTTTCCTCTATTGAGCAATTGAATTATATAAAAGTCTACATGAATTAAGTAAGACATCATTAAAATTAATTATTTGAAGATATTTTATAGTGAGAATATGACCATTATTTACACACACATTATCCATTATGGCACGTATACTACACAAATTCATAACTACAAAATATTCTCCAATTTTGTTACTAAATTTTATTTATTTTTATAACTAAGGTCATTTGAATTCATAATAGTTACTCCCTCTTTCCCTCTAATTGTGTCTTACTTTACTATTCATCAATAAAGTTGATGTTGTTTGAATTTTAAAAAACTATAGATATATAAATATGGTAACTATCGTGTGATATATCACTACATTCATCTTAACACATATTTTTTTAATATATAATTTTTATAATTTACTATTATACATAATTTAAGATATTAAAATATAAAATTATTGATGAATAGTGTAAAAAGATGAAGTAAGACAGAAAAATAGGGACGAAGGGGGTATATATTTCAATTCAAAAGGAGATAAATTGGTGAAAGTGTGTGAGTACACGTGCAACTTAAGAGTTGGGCAATATTCACCCGAACGCACTCCACTCTTCCGGAAACTTTTTTTAAAAATATTTATTATAATAATAATATGTGTCATAAGACTCATAACATTGTTTCTTTCTCATTTCACACCACTAAAGGCAAAAATTAACTACTTTAAGCTACCTTAAACTATTATCCTCATCATCATTGATAATTTTGAAGGAAAATAAAAAAAATGTTTTTCTCAAGGTCCTGTGAAAAAGGTGCACTCTTGTTTGGAGCATGACCTTGACGGTTGAATCCAACGCTTCCACTCGGGTGTACTTGTTGGTCAGTCGTCTTGACACCGCGCCTACAACTAGTGCCCCAAGATCGGTTGAATCCCGCGCTTCCACTCGGGTGTACTTGTTGGTCAGTCGTCTTGACACCGCGCCTACAACTAGTGCCCCAAGATCGGTTGATTATTTCCCTCCCGAGTTCTAGAACTCGCTCCGGGCGTAGCCCACTCCTGAACACACCCTCACTTTGCAAACACTAATTTTTTTTATCAATGTTATGAACCATTAAACTCCTATTTTCCAAATAAAATATTTAAAAATTAACTGGGATAATAGTTATATATGTACGCATGTAGATAAATATAATTTATATTACAAATGAATAGGAGTAAGGTGTACATTTTTGTGTTGTGCTTATAACTTTTAAATTCCTTCCTAAAATAAATAAAGTTTGTAATTTAATTAAATTTTACTCCGTACGTGATTGACTCAATTTTGATCTATTCAATTTTTTATTTTAAAATTAATTTATATTTAGATTAAGTGCATAAATAGAGAAACAAATGAAGTGTTCATAATTATCAGTTTAACGAACATTTTTCTTTCCTCTTTTTCCAGCGTTGGCTTTTCCTCTATTTAGCTATCGAATCAGATAGAAATCAATGTCAATTGATTAAAATATTATTATAATTAAGTGTATGCAAGTAACGTATAGTGAGAATATACATATTATTTAAACGTGATTCATCCATCATGACATGCATATTGCACGGACGAATATATCTAACAAACTTCTTTATTTTTACCACTAGATTTTATGTATTTTTATATATTGAGCAATTTGGACGACAAAAATAATGACAATTCTGTATTTTAACTGAAAATGAGTAGAATTGGTGAAAGCGCATTTGCGCACGTGCGATTTAATAGCTTGGTAATGGATACTTTAATAAATTTTATACCGCACTAGCTTACGACTCCCCCGCTAGAAAGCCTACCACTCCATTGCTTTTAAATGGAGAATGGGTAATCTTCTTGGCTTTACCATTGCTTTTTAAATTGCGACAATGGCCGGAGACAATTGAGGATGGTCACAATGAATGTTATGGTTAGGATTAAAAATTCTTCATGTTTGTAAAAAGGCATTTGACTACTTGTGTAAGAAATGGGTTACTGAAATATATTAGCCAAACCATGGCTCGCGGATCTGGCCAGAACCATTAACACAAAGTGCAAAGCCTCATTATCCCACGTCTCTGCCATTTCAAATCTCTATCATTCTACTGCCTACCTGAATTTTCCAAAGATCACCATTCGGTACCCCCTAAAGATGGAATTTTTTTGACCGCATTCAACTTCGAAGACGCTATGCTATAGCGGTCTACACCACTGACCGTGAATTGAGTAAGATATCAATATAGTTAAATTTTTGAAGATAATGTATAGTGCAAATATACACATTATTTACACATGCTTTATCCATTATGGCACGTATATTACACGAATTGACATCTAAAAAAATTCTCCAATTTTGTTACCAAATTTTATTTATTTTTATAAATCGGGCCATTTGAACCAAAACTAAAATAATTTTTATATATTTTAATTCAAAAAGAGATAAATGGGTAAAAGCTCGTGGGTTCAAGTGCAACTTAAGAGGAGTGCAATATTCACCCCAATGCACTCCACTCTTTCACACACCTTTCCCCCATTAAAATAGCTATTATAATTATAATATTTGTTAGATGACTCAAAACATAGTTTCATTGTCATTTCACACCACCAAGGACAAAAATTAACAATCTTCAACCACCTTAAACGATTATACTCATCATCAATTACAGTTGCAAAGGAGAAAAAATATTAATTTTTCTCAAGGTCCTATGAACAAGGTGCACCCTTGCTAAGAGCTTAACCTTGACGTTTGAATATCAGGCTTCCACTAGGATCTACTTGTTGGTAAGTGGCCTTCACGTTGCCCCTATTTTGTACCATTAAAACTCTTATTTTCCAAAAACATAATTAACAAAAATAACAGTATAAATATATATCATTATACCTCCTACTTGAATTTTCCCTAGACCAACCCTCGGTGGCCCCAAAGATGGTGGTTTTCTTGCCGCATTCAACTTTGGTCCTGCCATCGGTCGGTGCTGGTTTACACCACTGGCTGTGCTACCGTGGCGGCCATCCTGATTGGGCTGGATGCCCTGGAGATACCAGTAAACTATAAATGGATCTTGAAGCATCTTATCAAAGGACAACCAACGGTCGCGAGATATTAGCAGTCAGAATCCCGTTTGATGCAACTTTAAGGCTTGGATAAGTCAAAAATATTTCTTTGATTTTATTACTAGATTTTTTGTATATTGATAAATTTGGATGAATTAAAAAGGATTATTATGTATTTTACTAAAAATGGAGATGAATTAGTGTGCAATTTAAAAGTTTATAGAAATATTCTTAATCTTATATGTTGAGCTAGCTTACGATTCCACCGCCAGAAATTAGAACCATTTTCCACCCACCATATTTACCATAGATCACCCCTTGGAGGGACATCGAAACCCAATTTTTCTTTCCTCGTTTTCATTTGAAACACAAAAAAATGGAAATTCATTTTTTCAGTGCTTCATATGGCGGCAACAACCAAGGACATCGCAATGAAATCCTCTTCATCTTCATGGAAGGGAATTAATGAATGGAAAAGGCGGGCTTGAATGATCTTCAATTATGTAAAAAGGCATCCGGTAATTCATGAGACTAACCTGAGCTCGTGGCAGTGGCTCAAAACCGACAACATGATGCGTAAAGCCGCGTTAGCCTATGACTCCCCCGCTAGAAATATCTATCATTCCACCGCCTGCCTTAATTTGCCTCAGATCACCCCTTTGGGCATATATGAGGGAAGGAGGCATTGACAAATAGGATGTTGGAAGTATTCTTTTGTGTTGGATATGTTTATAATCATAATATAATTACATATCTTAAAAAAAACTATATGGTAATGTGTGATCGAATTATAGTCTTTTTGACATGTCGTTGATGTGATAACTTTGTTTTATAGTTTCGTGAATGTGAAATAATATTTCAAAAAAAGAACTGAATTTTTTTTTAAAAAGAGAAGATAAATATGTATATACATAGCATGGGAATCTATTTAAATGTGATAGTATATGTAAAATAAATAATGAGTATATAAATCCGTGTTTTATTTATTACCTTTTGTTTTCTTCCTAAGATAAATAATGTGAATTTTATTATCTTTTATTCCATCAACTTAATTTTACCTACTCATTTTCTATTTTAAAATTTGATTGTAATTAGTTAACGGGCATGAATAGAGAAAAATATTTCTGTAGTTACTAGTTTAATAAACAATTTATGTCCACTTCTTCCAATACTGGATTTTCCTCTACTGAGCAATCGAGTTGTATAAAAATCTACATGACTTGACTAAGATATCATCATAATTAATTTTGTGCAAATATGCACGTTATTTACCAGCACTTTATCCATTGTGGCATGTATATTACACGACTAGACGTGTATTAAAAATTCTCCAAATTTGTTACTAAATTTTATTTATTTTTATATGTCAGACCAGTTAATCAAGAAAAAAATAACAGTTATATATTTTAATTAAAAAGGAGATAAATTGGTGAAAGTGTGTGGGTACACGTGCAACTTAAAAGGTGTGCAATATTCTCCCCTATGCACACCACTGATTCACACACCTTTTTTAAATAGTTATTATAATCTTATCTGAAGACTCATAACATAGTTTTATTCTCATTTCACATTTCTATGGACAAAAATCAAAGACGTTGAACTACCTTAAACTAATATCTTCATCATCATTGACAGTTGCGAGAAGAAAAAATTAGTTTCTCTCAAGGTCCTATGAAAAATGTGCACTCTTGTGTAGAGCTTGACATTGACGGTTGAATATCACACTTCCAATTGGGTCTACTTGTCGGTAAGTCATCTTCACGCTGTGCGCGCAACTAGAGCCCTTAGGCCGGTTTGAATACTACCCTCTCGAGTTCAGAAATTTGCTTTGGACGTAGTCCACTCTTTTAGACATCATCACTTAGCTAACTCTAACAATCTTCATCCTCAATCTTTCGAATCATTAAAACCCCCTATTTTCTATTAAAAAAGCTTAAAAATGAACAAAGATAATAGTATAAATATATGTATATATATGCATGTAGGTAAATGTGATTATATATAACAAATAAATATTCTATATGTTTTTGTTTTGTGTTTATCGCTTTTATTTTTGTTCCAAAAATAAATAATGTGCGTACTTTCATTAACTATTATGCAATTAACTCAATTTCGATCTATTCATTTTCAATTTTAAAATTAATTTATTTTTAGATTAAAGGCATAAATAAAGAAAAAAAATAAAGTGTTCGTAATTATCAGTTTACCAGACATTTTTCTCCTTTTCTAGTATCGGCTTTTCTTCTATTGTGCAATCGAGTTGGATGGAAATCAATGTGAAGTGATTAAAATAGAATTATAATTAAGTGTATGCATGTAAAATATAGTGTAAATATGCACGTTATTTAGACGCGATTCATACATTGTGGCACGTATATTGCATGAACGGATATGTCAAACCAATTTCTCTAACCTTTTACTATAATTAATGTATTTTTATGTGTTGAGAAATTTGGACAAGAGAAATAATTACACTTGCGTATTTTAACTTAAAAGGAGAAGAATTTGTGAAAGTAATTTTGTGCACTAGCAATTTAATAGTTGTATAATGAGTACTCTAATCAATTTTATATTGCGCTAGCTTACTATCTATATGAATTTGTACTGCTAATCCATATTTGTTATTAATTCTTGATATCTTTTTGTTTATGGTAGAAAAAAGTTTGTTTTTTTTGGGAAGATCAATGATAGATTTTATACTGCTAAGGTATTTATTTCAAGTATTGAAGGGGTTGTCGGAACAGTCAATCCTCTTACACAGGTAATATTTTAAACAGTATTTGTTCAATTATCAAGATTGTCAAGGTCCTGGTATAAGAAATATTACTCGAACCTATTTGATATCAGTTATAACAATTACAAGGGTTCTCCTGTTATCCATAAGAACAACCAATCCCACTACATAAGTAATAATTTGAACAACACTGGTTCAATTATCCAGATTTTGGGTGCCAGGTATGGGCAATGTTACTCGAACTATTTTATATTAGTTACACCAATTACTTAGGTTTCTCCCATTATCCCCAAGAACAGTCAATCCTACTACAAAAATATTGTTTTGAATAGAACTGGTTCAATTATCAAGATTGTCGAGGGCCTGACATAGACAATGTTACTCGAAACTATTTGATATGAGTTATAGGAATTACTTAGGGTTCTCATGTTATCCCTAAGAACAGTTAATCCCACTACACAAGTAATGTTTTGAATAGTACGAGTTCAATTATTTACAAAATTGAGGGCTTGGTATAGGCAATGTTACTCAAAACTATTTAATATCAGTTATCGCAATTATGATGGGTTCTCCCGTTATCCCTTAGAACAGTCAATCCTACTACACATGAAGTCTTATTAATACAAAATTCTTATAAATAATAATTTCTATGTTTAAAATCTAAAATGCATCCACTATCCTACTCTATTGTAACGGAGCTAACTCTATATGCTTCCATAAGTATAGTTTTGGACTTCTGGAGCCTTATGCCAATGGGATTTAGCATATCGTGGCATCAGGACTAGAACAATGAGTTTCAACCCAAGTAATACCAAACCCCTTCTAGAAGATATGTAAGGTGTTTAAAATTTAAACCATATGAAAAGGTTCCTCTTTAACTACGGTTTTGCAAAACGTGAGGTAATGAAATCTTAGACTTTGGTAAAAGCATGAAGTGTAGTCTTACATCACAGTTGTACTATTATTTAATAATTAACAATGTTATAAGTTATTTCTTTTACTATAGGTAAATATGGACCTTAAAAGGAAGTTTTTAAACCACCTTACGATGCAAGTTTAAGATATTAGTTTCACCCTAAAAACTTAGCTTTACTTTGGATTGAGTCTTCCAACCTATAATTCTTAGAAACCCACTTTTATGACAATCACAAGATCTCCATAATTAGATCCTTCCGGTGATTTTTTTTATGTGGAGGCCACGACCTGTACTGAGAGGGGCTGCAAGATACTTTGGTATATCTACATAGAGATAGCTTGTCTTAATCTTGTAGATGAGTTCATTGTTCATTGCATTGACCTCTACAGGTATCAGATAGGCAAGTTAGCAATCAGGGGTATGATATCAATCCCAATTGCTTATTTTCACCTTCCGATGAGCGATGAGATGCGGGAGAAACCGATCATGCCCTATATAATTACTCCCATAGCGATGGTAGAGGCAAGGATGATTTAAATACATGATGGAATTGTCTTCTGTCTATACAAGGACAGGAAATTCATGAGACTTCCCCAAGAGGGTACTACCGTGCTATCCAAGTCTTTCTTTATGCAAGATCTAATTATACAGCATGATGAGGATTCACCAGTGGTATTGGGTGTCCCGAAATTCTCGAAGCACCAAGAATACTATTTTCAAGCACCAACACCTTTAACTTAAAGCACCTACACACATAAATAGAAGCACCTACGCTCAATAATTGTTTAATAAAAAAAGTCCCCGAAATTCTCAAAGCACCAAAAATACAAATTTCAAGCACCAAAACCTTTAGTTTAAAGCACCTACACGCATAAATAGAAGCATCTACGCTCAATAATTTTTTTTTAAATTCTCAAAGCATGAAGAATACAATTTTCAACCACTCAAACCTTTAACTTAAAACACCTACACACATAAATAGAAGCACGTACGCTCAATAATTTTTTAAAATGTTTCTCAAAATTCTCAAACCACTAAGAATATTATTTTAAAGCACCCACAACTTTAACTTAAAGCACCTACACACATAAATAGAAGCACCTACGCTGAATAATTTTTTTATAAAAAAAGAACTTGCCCATAATTCTCAAAGCACCAAAAATACAATTTTCGAGCACCCAAAATTTTAACTTAAAGAACCTACACACATAAATAGAACACCTATGCTCAATAATTATTATTTTCTTTAAAAACAACTTTTCAAAAAATTCTCTAAGCCCTTACATGCAACAATTGAAGCACCTTTGAGTTATACTCTAAACACCAAGTTGTTTTTGTAGAGCTCGTAAGAATTAAAAGAAGCACCTATAAGTTAAATTTGAAGCACTTACAAGCTACGATTGAGGCACTTTTAAGTTATACTCTAAGCGTCATGTTGTGTTTGTAGTGCTCGTAAGAATTAAAAGAAACACGTATACAAGTTACATTTGAAGCACTTACAAGCAACGATTGAAGCACCTTTAAGTTATACTCCAAGCACCAAGTTTTTTCGTAGTGCTCATAAGAATTTTAAAAAAAGCACCTATAAGTTATATTTGAAGCACATACAAGAAATAATTGAAGCACTTTTGAGTTATACTCTAAGCACCAAGTTGTTGTAGCGCTCGTAAGAATTAAAAGAAGCACCTATAAGTTACTTTTGAAGCACTTACAAGGATCAAATGAAGCATCTTTTATTTATACTCGTACCATGTTTTTCTTGTAGCGCTATTAAGAATTAAACAAAGAACCTATAAGTTACCTTTGAAGCACTTACAAGCAACAATAGAAGCACCTTTGAGTTATACTATAAGCACCAAGTTATTTTTGTAGCGCTCGTAAGAATTAAAAGAAGCACTTATAACTTACATTTGAACCACTTAAAAGCTACGACTGAAGAACTTATAAGTTATACTCTAAGTACCAAGTTATTTTTGTAGCACTCGTAAGAATTAAAAGAAGAACGTACATAAGTTACATTTGAAACACTTACAAACAAAGATTGAAGCACCTTTAAGTTATACTCTAAGCGCCAAGTTATTTTTTGAACGCTCTTAAGAATTAAAAGAAACACCTATAAGTTACATTTAAAATAAATGAGCTTGACACAGTCGCAACATTCACATTTAAAAATAATTGTTGCATCTCACTCACGGTTTATAAGCTTAGGATACAATTTCTCTCGTGTTGTGAAACATTTATCGAATAAAGGGGAAAAAAGAAATAAATGAGTTTACATTTGGTACAATGCATATGGTTCTACAATAGGTAAAACAAATTCAACAGATATTTTGTGTCGTGTTAACAGTCCGTGTATCTACAACTACAACAACGTAGGAGATAATGGCTTTACGTGTAAGAGAACCGTTGCATCTCACATTCCATTTGCTAAAAGACCATCCCTTGCAGTCCCATGCTCAAGGTCAGATATAGTCGAACTCACAATCGACTACACACAAAAGTTAAAAGCTAAAAGCATCAGTGTAAGAAAGGTTTCACACAATATATCTTTTGAGTTATTAGAAACCATCATCAAATACAGAGATAAAGAAAACAACTTGCTGCACTACAACTCACATCTTGACATCGTGTTTCTAAACAAGAACAATATTGCAAATTACCACATATAAGACATTGAATAAAATAAGATATCTGGAGCTCATGTTCGGAGTGTTTCATTTTTTCACCGCAGTCTCTTACTTGCAGTTAACACTTCATCAACTGTAAATTTCTAGAAAGAATTATTAAACAGTTCAATCAATTGACAGAAGACTAGAGATTACCTTAGGCAATTGCATCTCACGATAAGACTTGTCTCTTTTAGCTGCAACCAATGACTCCTTCAATTTCTGTAGTAGGAGAACATGTTGCATGAGACAACTACGAAGAAAATTTAACTAGGAGTTAGAATGTAAATGTAAGAGTTTAACGAAGGAGTCAATATCTGATTTCTCTTGCAAATTCAGTACAAATTGTTTCGTTCCTTCAGCAAGATCTTCCATCTGAGCTACCTAGAAAATTCATCACCCAGTAGCTTCAATTAAGATACAAACTGCGACTAAGGCTACCAACGACTGAAAGAGTAACAATTGTTGCCATTATTTAACTCTTAGCCTCTTACCTCATTCACCACAAAATATTACCATCTACAGAGGAACTTAAAAATATTTCTCACTTGAATTTCTGCTATGCAATATCACATATACAAAGTTATATTGTTGGGCCACCGTGTACACTAGTATAGAAGTCATACATGCAACTGGTCTACGAATTAAAAGTATTCAACTTACAACCTTTTCCCTTTCTCAATGTGATAATACACATTATCACATTCATAATATCATGATGAGCTTTCAGCGTATCAGAATGTACACTAAAATAGAATTGTACAGTGTGCAATTCGTTCCTCCTAAAGTAAAACTCTTTCCAAAGCCTACTGTCATTTATGAGAATCTCTAAGAGCAAATGACAGATTTAAAATGTCCTTAATTAGTAGAAATCCACAGAAACTGGTAGTATGATATGAGCAATCGAGTTATACTCTCACCAGTCAGCTTCTAACAAAAGTAAAAGAAGTGCAGATTTACACACAGGTAGATTTTAATACCCCAAATCCCATATCAAGTGTAGTTCTCAATACCCCATATCCATATCAATTGTAGTTATCAAAACACTACAAGCAATCAGAATATACAATATAAGTTTTTCAATGTAATTTTCAGCATAATTCTAATGGAACTTAACACACAAATATTAAGAAAATGATCAGAGCGAAAGAGATCTACTATCGAAGACGAATAGAAGTCGTAAATGCAACTGATCTACAAATTAAAAGTATTCAACTAATAACCTTTAGTATTTAAAAAAGGAATGGAGAAACACGAAGGTAGTAAAAGGCTCAGGCTCTCAGCCTATTGACTCCAAATAATCATTCATGAACCTAAGTTCTCAATCTTCTGTACAAATTGAAAAGATAAAAAAACCTCTTTCTCAAGTTCTTGAAACTTGTGATTTGACATATCTAATTTCTTGGTAAACTGTTTAAACGAAACAATAAGATATATAGAGCTCAATATATTCTCTAATAGATGTGAATTACAAAAGACACAAGGGTTCTACTTCAGAATGATCATCTTCAGTGGATTGTGAAGAGCAGCCTCTTTTACCACACTTATTAGAATATATTTTGTTTTAAAAATTACTGTAGTTAGACAATGTTCTGTACAACTACAAAACATGCTAACAAATTTGGGAAATTAAATGATGTATAAGCACTATAAACAAAATTGAAGAAGCGTAGATTAAGAGTTAAATGCAGTTAAAGATTTCATATTAGGATGCAAACTCCTTATGAAACCATGAAATACAACTCTACCAACTCTACTACAAAACTTCAATAGATTACGAGGAGGATTAAGTAATACTCAACTGGCAATGACAGTGCTTCCAAATACGTAGAAGAGTTCCAATTACTAGTAACCACAAACTCATTCACCTCCTCCTCATCCCCCATTCCAAACATAACCCTAAATAACCGAAACACTTCCTTAACACACCTTTGCATCGCATAACCCAAAATCATCGTAGCCCACAGAACTGAGTTCTTCAGACATTTCATCAAACGCCTTCTGTGCATCAATCAATGGCACGAAGATTTCAGCAGTCAACAACACCCAGCTCATTGCCGCCTCCTCCAATATCTACTTCTATGCCACCATCTTTGCCACCATCATTCACATCATCTTCTTCCTCGTCAACTACAGACCCCGCGCCACCACCGACACTCCCACCACAGACACCCCACCACCAACTTCTTCTCCTCAGCCTTCTACGCCAACGGTGCCACCTGGGAGAAACAGGTCTGCCGCTCCTCCACTCCAACCCACCCGCAAAGGTTCTCCGTCCTCATCACCGACGCCCGAGGCTTTCTAGATACCTACTGCGCATTGGTGCTGAAAAAGAGAGGCGACAGAGTACTACATATTAACAAATTCAACTTCATTCAATCACGACCCAGGGAAATCTCTTGACCCAAAATATGATCCGCGGCATTATTGAATTAGTTAGCTTTAATATTAAATAGTTTTATTAGATCTGAATCGTCAATATATTTATATCAATGGTTAGGATTTGTTCTCACATAAGATGAGTGTTCCACATGATCCCAATTCTAGTTAAATGCTATTATATATAACAAATAAATATTTTGTATAATTTTGTGTTGTGTTTATTAATTTTAGTTACCTTCCTAGAGTATATAATGTTTGTACTTTCATTGTCTTTTATGTAATTTACTCAGTTTTGATCAATTCGTTTTCAATTTTTGAATTTATTTATATTTATATTAAGATAAAAAAAAATAGAGAAAGCTTAGCATTCCATTCCTTTTAAATGGAGAATGGGTACTTTTATGGGTTTTACCATTAATTTTTTATGTGAACCTTTTGCATTCATTAGTTGATGCATTTGACACATTTATTATCATCTTTTGTTTGGTTGTTTGCTAGTTTTAGTTTGGTTTGCATGACAAAGGGTTTAGATGATTATTTTTGTTTTTTGTGTGTAAATCATGAGTTTTGTAGACTTAATTGAAGCTAATGGACACTTTTTTTATTCACGGGCACCTAGATCTTCCTTTGTGATGTCATTAGTAGGTTTCTCTTGAGTACTTTTTATCATCTTTTTGAAGAAGGCCATCTGCGAGGGTGGTAGAATATATTTGAAGGCCATTCGCAAGAATGGTAGTATATTGAACGCCATGGAATCCAAAGTGTGGTAGTAGATGGAATTGAGCTAAAAAAAAAGCAGATTCGAAGTTTAAGAGGCCAGGGAAGAAGTGAAGGAAGTGATGTTAGATATTGCATACATTTATGGGAATGAGAAAAGAAGAGTGGCACCATTGGATTTGTCTTCTCAAGTACTATAAAATTGACTACAAGAACTCTCAATTTGGATCACTATTCTTCCTTAGAGGAGCTAATAAGTCACCCAAGGCCAACACGAGGCCAGCCCAACCGGCACAAAGTCAGGCTAGAATGGTGATAATGTGTAATTCCCACCAGGCCTAAGTTCCTAGCCTAATTAGCCCAAATGTCCTTATATTAACCTCCCAACAATATCCCTTGGGTAATAACCACTAGGCAAACCCAAGGAAGATCTCTATTACTTGCATCACAAGTAAACAAAACAAGTGCCCTACCTGCCGATCAATGTAAAAGAGATAGGTGACTCTATATACTCAACTATTCATTCTTAAATACATATACACTTTCGAACTTGATCGTCAGAGACTCTTCCGCCGGGACAACTCTTCGAGGAGGCTATAATTTTCTCAGAAGTAGACCGGGTGCCTAGTCGAAGCCCCCTTACAGACCTAATGAAGATCTATGCTACGATCAAATATTTCTATGTCAAAAGAGTGTTTGTGGATGATGGAAGCGGGGTGGAAGTAATTTTTGCCAACTTCTTTGATTAACTTGGCCTCGGATGTGAAAGTCTGAGAATAATCACTTCATATTTATATGGAATTACTAGGAAAACGGTGATCCCCTTGGTGTTATAACCCTCCCAGTTAAGTTGGTAGACAGAGGTTACGGTAGATTGCAGATTCTCCGTGATTGACATTGTATCCCCTTCTAATTTAATACTAGGAAGGCCCTGGATGTTCCTGGCGCAAGCCATATGGTCCCTCTTGTACACGAAGTTTTCTTGCAAGGAGACCTTAGGAGCAGCAGGCCAACTCGATCACGTCACATATTTGCAAAGCCGAATAGGCCTAGATAATTTCTTAGACAAGCATGCCAAGACTTACATATGGTGGACTTTGGATTTTTTTGGCGATCTTTCACTTGTAAATTTGGTATTTGGAGACTCCACCTCCCATGCGATTTGGCTGCTAGGATTTTTTGCCCATTCTTGGACATTTTTCAAGGCCCAATTCCCTACTAGGGTTTAAGTTAATGCCAACTTTTCACTTTAAGAATAGGTTAGAGAGAGAAAACACTCTTCCTTTTCTCTATATTTTTATTTTTCTTTTGCCCCAAAGTGTTTAATCCTATGAAATATTTAGGTTCAATAGTTATGAAATAGGTAATTAACATGGGGATTATATATTCATTCATGTATTAATGTCTATTTTGTGAGATTTATAAGATTTACCTATTTCTATGTGATTTGTGATATTATGTTGGCTTGTTCTTAATGGTCTTGTGCATTGCATGATTGTCACACTTTGTTAACACACACCAAAGTCTACTTTCATGTTGTTATAATATTAATACCCCCTAAGGAGGGAAAACTAGATGTGCTTGGGGTAATGTTGGGTCCACGTTGGTGTGTGCACATAGGTTATCATTGTTAATGCTAAGATTAACCATCCACTAGTAAGCCGATGAGTTCGTGTGAAGGCTAGCGGGTAGAGATAGATAGAGTAGCAAACTAGGGTTAGCTTTTCAACCCTAGATTCATCGATAAGGTGCTTCACTCCCTTTGCATTCTTAGGCATATGGAGAAGCATTCGTGGCATAGCGTCCGGGACTTAATCGCACAGGGGAGATTCAGATCTCTATGGCATGCAGGGTCATCGTTGTACTCCTTAATTATGAAAACGGTGCCGATGGGAGATTATATAAGCACCCTATGTGACCGGTATGGAAAGTGTTGACCATCGACCAAAACACATGTCATAAATGCTAGGATAGGCTTATAGTTGTATGTGATGAAATCGATGATCGAAATGACATTAATCATGTTAAGAAAATATTATCCGAGTGCTAGTTTATATAGTTTATTCTCGTGACCATTTGTATGGTAGTATTTTTAGTTATAAACTCCCCCAACTGGTTGTTTTACCAACATATATTATTCCTAACACCTGGTTGGATTGACGACCCGATTACGGTTTTGTACAGTAGATTATTAGATTCCTAACATTTCTATGATGACCCCATTACTTTCCTCTATATACCAATCTTGATAGTGTTGTAGTAGGAATTGGATCAACATTACTAATCTTTATCTTAGAAAGCCTCCTCTTGAATATTAGTGGATATCCCAAAATTCATTGATTAGCGACGCCGGGAGGGGGCGGGTAACTTTCAAATGGAAACCATTAGAGACCCAGGGGACAACTCAGGATACTCCTGGAGAAAGCCTCGCCATCCTCCCATAAAAGCACAATGAATATTAAGGGCCTGACAGAAAAAATTTCACGTCCGTACAAAAGCAATTGGCAGCGTATGTAAGGGAAGTGGGTTTCTATAATCTTTAATCCAGATTGCGGATCGCGGTTGTGGCTTAAAACAATCAAAATCGCATGGAAAGCCTCATTACCTTACGCCTCTGCCATTTGAAAACTCTATCATTTTACGGCCTATCTGAATTTTCCTTAGATCACCCGTAAATGGTTGTTTTTTCCCTTGCCCCATTCAATTTTGGCTATGCCATTACCAATGATAGTCTAAACCACTGCCCATTCTAACATGGTTGCCGTCCCGATTAGGCCGGAGATACCAGAGGTACTAGAGGATTATAAATGGATCTTAAAGGATATCATCGAAGTACAACTAAAGGTCATGAGATGTCGGCTGTCTCTTTGGTTGGAATCCCGTTCAATGCAACTTTCAGGCTTCGGATATGTCAAAAATATTTCTCCTATTTTACAACAAGATTTTTTTTAATATTTATATAAAAGAATAATTATGTATTTAAACACAAACAGAGATGAGTTAGTGAAAGCACTTGTGTGCATGTGCAATTTAAGAACTATGTTATGTGTATTTTCTTAATCTCTTAAGGCAAGCTAACTTACGACTCCACCGCCAGAAAGCTGAACATTTCCACTGCCCACCAAAATTAGCCATTGATCTCACTTCGCAAGGAAATCAAAATCCCAATTTTATTTCCTTTTTATCATTTCAAGCACAAAAGATGGAAATTTGTAACTTCAATGCTTCAAATGTCTAACAACCATGGAGACTCATGATGAAAGGCTTTTCGTCTTGATGGAAGGGAATTAATGAAGGGCAAAGTTGGACTGGGATACTTCTCGCTTGTGTACAAGGGCGTTTGGAAAGGCGTAAGGGGAAATGAGTCACGGAAATCTATGGCTCAAAACCTACAACATGGTGCATAAAGCTGTGTAAGCCAATAACTAGGCCGCTATAAAAGTCTATCATTCCATAGTCCGCTTTAATTTTCCCCAAATGTCGGACCGATATGGTAATCATAATATAATCTAGATGGTGAGTCATTTTTCTCGGTCTTTTTCTTACTTCCCTTGTTCATCACTACTACTGTTTTAAAATACTCAGTCATTTTTTCTTCCCATTTTCTGACTAATAACGGTCATAAACGGTTACATCTCCTACTTTCCTTTGGAGGCGCCTCCGCCTGCCCGCGGCGGGCAAAACTTTTCTTCTGGCTCTAGCTAATCGCCCTACTCCACTGAACCCCAATCTACCGTCTAATTTTGAAAGTATCCCCAAGACACTCTATAAGGGGGATATAGCTTGCCTTGTTACTCGGAAAGAAGCTGAAATTCTCACTTCACACTACGATACCGCTCTAGTCGGTAAATTTTCCAGAGGAAAGCCATCAATGATCAAGCTGAATGAGGTGTTTCAATCGCTAGGATTCAAGGGTTCATTCCAGTTGGGTTCTATATACCTTCGACATGTGTTGATCCGGTTTCAGGAGAAAGAAGACTACCAAAGATTTTGGCTCAAAGGGCATTGGATCTCCCTTGGTGCTCACATGAAAGTTCTGAAGTGGACGATTGATTTCTCTCCAGAGGCAGAATCCTTAATCATTTCGGTATGGGTCACTATCCCTTATGTCCCTGTGTTCTTTTACAATACTGCTATGATAA